>PNEQ01005551.1:11263-119090 GCA_003012365.1 Medauroidea extradentata
GTCTTTGTTCAGACACGTTTCTCATTTTACTGCACCAATCAGAATAAGATTATTGTGAGTCTGTACGTCTATAATTTGCCAAGGCCAGTGAGAGTAAAATCATCCAACCACAGACGATGTAGCAGAGCTGCAGGTGTGCACATGACGCATCGAAACCAAATGTTGCAAAAATCTTTTCGCCATAAAATCGCGGCTCTAATAATTACACAGGCGTGGCTCATTTGACTGTGCCAACAGGATCAAGGTTACAGCGACACCACACGTCTGTAATTTGCGGGTAAAACCCCGAGACGCTGAAAATTTAAAACAGCCAATCACTGATCGTGGGCTGTAACTATAGTATACTAAAGAGTCGGAGTATCAAGGTAGGAGAGATATTTGAGTGATGACTCAGGGTTGAGTGAAGAAATTTAATCAGTACAGGCACGATTATTTCGCGTATTGATTCTATTTCAGGTTGAACGTCAATAACGTATGTTTCACTCCTCCTTCTGTGATTAGACGAGAGCGGTTTTAACACACATTTGACGACTGCAAGCCAGTTATAAATAAGGGCACAAGTCGTGGGGATATCACGTGCTACACGTTTGTACTGTTAGAAGCCAATGGATATTCGGCTTCAGCCGGTACACCATAGAACTGAGAATTCTAGACTGTTGCCAGATGAATACGCGAAATACTCGTGCCTCTACAGCACTTATAGTGGCCTCCTGGGTGGACTTATTTTGCGCATTCGAGTCCAAGAAGTACGTAACACTAAGGGCGAAACAGTACGATCATCACGCCTCACACTAGCCTCTAGACGCAAGTCAGCGGTATTCAGTCTTCTCCCCGACAACTTGTCTCGATGAGGCATTCAGTGGTGACCCTACAATTTTATGACGCAATATGAAAGTGTTGTGGTATCCATCTATACTTTTTTTTTAAATATCCTATTTGAATTAAATTTTTAAGTAGATATCACTCGCGGTTTTCAAGTAAACATGTGTTCACCGAAGCACTGCACATTACCATGTGTCTTGTGTAGGTGACTATCTTAATAACTGAGTCTTCAGCGTTGGTGAGGGGTGGCACGTGGTAATTATGGAGTAGCTCCGGAATTAAGAAGCGGAGAAAACGGGAGGTCATCCAGAAAATTCCCCTAGCAATGACATCAGTCACGTTTTCCAATTGGGAAATTCGGGAGCGACCCCTCCATGAATCGATCCTGGATCAACTTGGCCTCGATATGCCTGTCGGGAACTTGTGGATCCGACAAATTGTAAGTTAAACTTCAAAAAATGCCTAATTGGTAACATTCGAATCCCGAATGCTAATGTATATTCGTTCTTGTATTAACTATTTAAAATTAATTCTTCTGAGCGAGTTTGCTCAGCCATATCAGCATGTTATTCTTTTAATGTTTTTATTGTTTCACTTACTCTTGGTTTTCTCGGATGACCTAGCGCTACAGTGGCGTATATTTACATTATTCCACATAATATACTACATACAGCTAGAACCACGACCACGAAAATAATTTTGCCCCAGTTTGTTTCGGTGCCTCGTGCGCACATCTGCAGGTGTGCTTCATTGTTATTTACAACATGTTTTTGTGAAGTGACGTCTCTCGTTTGACTTGCTGATCACAATAAGGTTGCCACAACACCACACGTCTGTGATTTGCGAGCAGAATCCCAAGACACGTGAAAGTTTTATAACATCCATTTATTGACTATGAAACATAAAGACCCGGAAATTTTGCGGGTTCAACGGCCAGCCAGTCATCAGTCCTGTGTACATTCTGTCCTCAGCTAGTTGTTCATTGGCTGCTGTTCCGTCCTGTGAGTGGCCAGCTGTACATGAGACAAGGTTGCGCAGGAGTAAGTGAGTGCCTTTATACAAGTCTGCTATTGGTTTACAGTCCTCAAGGAAGAGTTTAAATTACAGTGACTCAGTCGCGAAAGTAATTAACGTGTAGGCTTACATGAGTTTGGAATCTAACATATTCTCAAATGATTTTGCGAAATTTCCGGGCCTCTGAGCATAATTGCAGATGTGCACGTAAACACTGGCGCAAATTTTTTTTTCGCGAAAAGTTCCTGGCCCTACGGCTATTCTATATAGAGCCTGACCTCGCGAATTGCTCCGGACCAATGACCAAGTGGCTCAGTAGACTCCGAGACATGCACGTTCCTAGCTCATGACTGTACGCGTTGGCGTATTCCATGCTTCGGTTGGCATCCGGCGTAGCTTTAGTCTTTCCAACGATCGATGTCGAAACAACTAAACAGGAGACCGTTGTGCACAACAGGCCGCGTTCGGTCATGCGTAGAGACAATGACTTACGTGGCGTGGGTGAAGTAGGTTGATTGCTACCTGGCGGTATTTAACCCTTTCAGTCCCACGTTATTTTATGTTTTCAAGTGTCGAAACTGAGTAACTTTTTGTTGTACCCCAGTACTTGTGTTAAGCAACCAGCAACTGCGTCCTTTGTGTTTGGTGTTTGCTGCCGCCACCATTCCCAGGGCAGAGCCGTAGCAATATTCATAGAACATTTGGGACCAGAAGTTTTCGCGAAATTTGTTACAATGCCTTACGTGCACATCGACAACTCAGCTTCGTGGTTATTGGCAATGTGTAGGGACTGTTTGTAACTAATCAATTTTTTTTTTCTGTTCTGTTGATTCACATAGTGAAGATTTTATGAAAGTGAGTGAAATAATGCAGCGGAAACACTTTGGATCCGCATCCATGAGAGTTCTTGCTCGATCATCAATTAGTATGGCTATTCCAGTTTCAGGACCGCTCCAGACAAGCGTCTAGTGGTTTCCTTCTTTATTAAACACAGTAAGTGTCCTATCTTCACTCTTTGCAGTCCCAAACCATGGAGGTACTACATCATATAATTGCCACGAGTGTAGTCAACGACCATACAGGGGGAACATGAGTCGGCACGTGATTTGTGTGACATTTTGACCTCTCTGTATGTTATTAAAGAAGTTAGTACACGTACAACAATCTCTCATGTTGATAGCGTAGAGATGATGGCTTATCGCGGGAAAATTTGACTGTTTGCTGGGTTTCAACGCACGTTCAGCTTACCAGAAGATTTCTGGCTTTTTCTTGTACGTGGAGCTGTTATTAAAATTTACTGAGCCAATAATAATCCTGCCATTCTAATATTTGATGCCTGTTATTGGTCTTCAGACAGCTACGTTGTGTCAGACGTATATCATCCAATCATACATTTGCAAGAAACTGCAGTGTTTTCAACGGTATGTTGGCACACCAAATTTTCGCGATATACCAACATATCTAATTATATACTGTTGTGAGGTTTAGCAGCCGCGAAAACAATTAAATAACTCAATCAATCAAAAGTGAATAAATCAGTCAATTAAACTCGAGAATGAAAAGTCATTGTTGAAAGAAAAAAAATTATTAACGGACAAACCAACTATAAATCAATACAAAGAGTTATTTTAATTAATTAATAATGTACTTAATAATGGGATAAGGAAATATATCACTTTATTTTAAAAAAACTAAAATTTTCATAAACCAACAAATTACTGTTCAAAATAGTTTATGAATATATTAACAAACACATATATGAATTTCAGTTTAAATTTATGAAATTTGGACAGGTAGGTAAATGAACTGATGAAATAAATTAAATCATTATTTTAATTAAATAACGGAGGGATAAATAAATGAAAAAAATAACAAAATAAATAGTTACGGAACTTGAATAACAGCGCTATAGTTGAAGGCCACCACAGTTTTGTATGTGTGTATGTTTATGTGGGTGTGAGAGAGAGAGAAATATGAGTAAGACGCGGGAGGATGTGTGTAAGCAAGGTGAAGATCGGGCGGGCTGGCCTAGAGGGAGAGAAAGTGCTGGACCAGGCTTGAGTCCAGCGCGTGATGTTGCTCCTACCCCTCTTCCCCTTCCCCTGACTCAGTATTTAGCCCTCGGCGAGGACAAGTGCTGCCACAAGGAGGGGAGCCAGACCACGTGGCGCTGTTAACTACTGTGAAACACGTGCTGTTTCCTCGAGCGTCGCAACTGAAGTAATTGTGCTGACGTGCGTAGCTGTTCAATCAATTTATCTTACGTTTGTATTGTTAGGATAAACGACATTTCTGTCATGTTCTCCAATTTTACTGCAAGCAAGCCAAAGTTGAACAAAGAAAGCAAGGCAAATAAATAGCGTTTAAAATACGAGATAATGAAGAAATTAAATGAGTTTTCGCTAATCAGAATTGGCACAGAATGTAATCTTAAACCTAGTTACAACTTTAAATGATTAATATGTTTAACTATATTTGATGCCATCGTGTTTATTAACATTTTATTAACTATAACTTAATTTAAAACAAGTACTAAAAAAAGGTCGAAATTATTAATTCCGTTAGAAATTTTAAATAAACTAGTTCTGCACCTAAATAACAAAAAGTAATGCTGTAATATATTTTACTTAAAAATGCTAGTACATTTAAGGTAAACGTGTTTCTCAATCTGTGCTCATTTCTGCAGACACTTGAGCATAAAATCTCAGTTCTTAACAAATTGTTTTCATTTATAGTAAGCAAAAGACAGGAAGGTTTTTTGCTTAAAAAAGCCAATTTTGTGCTGAAGAAGGAATCTTTGTAATTATATCACAATACAATTTGATACATACAAAACCACTTGCAAATGATTCTTCCAAATTCAAAATAATAAATTACGTAAGCATTTGTGGTACATGTTATCTTTATTTCAGAGATTATTTAAATAACATATTATGTCTACCAATGTATCGGATCACGTAATGAGCGTATAAGCAATTCGGAAGCCACTCAACAAAATTCCAACGACGAATTATTTTCAAAGCTCGACAATGTGTTAGCCTGAAAATCAGATTATCGGTATATTACACACTTGGGATCATAATGATCTGTACATAAAAGAGACGAAACAAAATGAGATTTTGGAATTTCGTTATCATTAAAGTCACTGGTAACCCTGGGCTACAGCTTCCTTAATTTCAGTTTACAAATGTGCTGAGTGCTTTCTCCTAAAATAACCAATAGCTTTATAAAAATATTTGCTACAGGTAAACTTATACGCATATGTATATAGTCAAAAGGAAATTCAAAAGTAAAATGAAACATACTTGATTTTGTCCAGTTGCATAAAAACATACAGAATTTCTTTATCAATTTACTGAAGTATAAAAACCTTGACAACCAATAACGTGAGGTTAGATTACAATATTGCTGAAAAAATAATAAGGAAGCAGCTTAATTTTTAAAAATTGTTAGCTGTAATAGAAGCGAATTTTCTATCGGATTTGTTTCCTGTGTTTTCATCCATGCCAGGTTGCATTTCAGCTAAGATAAGGGACTAATTATCCTGGGTTCTTTGCAGTAGGGATAAAAGCAAGTAAGTTTCAACCATGGTTTTAAAAGTGTGTATACTAACAAATGTGTAAATATTATATTATTTACAAAAGTTTTATCTTGTTTTGTTCCTGAAATAAATGTTTAGCGCCGCTAGATCAGTAAAGATTATATTTGAGATTTTCGATAGCAGCTATATGCTAGCGCCTAAATTACCAAATAAATCAAATTACCTACTACAAAAATGTCGAAAAATACCACTGTGCAAGTGAACAACACATTGTTGTGTTACGCTCTAAACCAGTAGTAATAAAGAGGTAAAATTTACACGTCATTGTCCAGACCTATCTAGCTAAGATCACGGTATCAATTTGCTTAGATTGAGTTGGTGCACAACACACTTGACTCAAATTCGATGGGACACGGGATAAATTCCCTATCCTGGGTTCAGGTTTCATTTTTTAGTTTCCAAACAACTACAGGCGAATCTTGGAATGCTTTCCTGCAGCAGGTCTTGGCAGATTCCCTGCCTGTTCCAGACTATCCTAGTATATATGGTCAGTCTGCAACGGACGACTTGAAATGAGGCGGAGCAACAGTCTGGTGTGGGATAAAATTCCTATCTCCATCGATACCGTAACCGTACATAACCTTCATACAGGCGTTTGGCTTCACATGTCTCGGATTAGATTCATGTAATGAAAATTAGTTTATTTGTTTGAAATTTGCCGCTTTTTCAGGTAATGTGTTTGCATATCTTAACCATGAAATGAAACTAATAATTTTATACTTACGTGCAAGTCTATGAGTGCACAACATTTTTGGTTTCTGCCAAGATCAACCAACAAATTAGCATGTTTGTAAACAAGCTTTGTCAAATATTGGACAAGGATAATATAGGAAACTCATCTGAAAAACACGAGACGGTTTATTTGGTTCCAGCTCCTGCCGACAGGAGCGCTGTTCCTTCTGTAGTAGCACATTGCTCTATGAATAGTTCAAGTTTTGTATATTGTTATGTATAAATTGAAATGTAATTATGATTTTAAGATGTAGACATACTCTGTTTGATATTATTTTCATAAGTTAAGATTCAAAATATTAATAAACATTTTCTCATACCATTAGCCTAAGAGAAAATGAGTCTGTAAATTTGTAAACACCCTAGAACATAGAGACATAAGAATGTGAATTTTGCTAGTGTTTCCAGCTCTCGCCGTCAATAACTCGTCTCGCGCTTTAACAATGCTAATTAGCTGGAGTTTCCCAAATTGTTCTTTACGATATTTGGCTTTGTTTCCCACAATACTCTCCCCCAGCGGTGTGACGTCAGAGGGCGTGTACCTCAAGTCGTCCGTTACCTCGCTGTGGAGGTTTACGTCAGTATATGTTAAACTTGCAAGCGGTGTGATGTGTGCCACTGAAAAATTAAATGCTTTGAGAGGGATTTTCAAAAGTGCTCAAATAGCAGCTACCGTTCCAGTTCAGCAGAACGCCATGTAGCAGAAGTGTGTCAGTGTCAGAATAGGCGTGTAGCAAAGAGCTTGTTGCGTCTCGTGCTGCGAACAGGAGTTGCCGAAACAAGACATAAAAAGGAAAGCAAACATACACGCGCATACCAGCCAGTTGTAATTCAAGCGCACAGCGCAAGTTTGGTCACGTTAACTCTGTTCCCTACGTGACGGTGGCGACTTCCCCGACGTTGTAAACATTGCGCAAGTTGTAGCGTACTTCAGCTGCTGCGCCGACGCCTTGCCATTTAGGCAACCCGGTGATCAGCTGCGCGTTACACACTGCCGATTTACTGGAGACTGTGGTTTTAATATCCTAATTAAAACTCGGGAAGCACTTCCATAAAAAGCAATAATAATAAGAAGCTGTGTAAGATCCTCAAGCACACTGTATTATCAACATATTTTAAGTAATTGAAATGTAATTAAATACCCAACAAAAAACTTTCACTATACGCCTTATGAATTGAATGCATTTTTAAATTGTAGTCAGAGGTTTATGCAAGTAATGAAAAAGTACTGCCCACTTTGAAACACGAAAATTGCTTATTTATGTAATTATACAATTTCTATCAACAAGCAACAACACTTTTTGGTGTTCACGACTTGTGTACGTTCGCGAAGTATATACATATATATATATATATATATATATATATATATATATATATATATATATATATATATATATATATATATATATATATATTAGCGTTTGTTAGTGATCTGTTTACAATAATACAATAGATACCATTTATAAATGCCACATTGTTTCGTTAAATATGTACTGTCTTTCAAATTTCGTTCGTGAAATTCAGATTACTTGCTGATGGTTGCCGCCATTAGGGCGAAGGGAGGAGTTACGCCATAATTAATACTATGTAGATATTTTTATTTGTAACATAATGGACATCATGAAAACTCCCAGGGCTAGTATGCCAAGTCAGATAATTTTGTGTTGGTGCAACAAGTATTTCCGAATAGATTGGTGATGTACAGCTTTTCTTTAAAAGGCATAACACAAAATATGAAATTACTAACAAATATTGCAGCAAACGAAGCTACGAGAATAATTATTAATTAGCATAAATCGGTCACTCTAGAACACAAATTTTATTTAACACCATCTGAATTGAAGTATATTACCTATTCGTTGCGAAATGAGACTCATTACTTAATTCACTTATATATCTCATTCCAACAGTTTAATTATATAAAAACATAAAATGGTTTACTATTGAATCATTGATGAATTATGGTAAAGTTTGTATTTATTGCAAACTAATTTGTAAGCTTAAAATTTTATTGATTTCAAGATTTAGCGTTTAAGGTTAATTAAATTTTATCATATTTTCTCGAAGAAAAAAAAACTTGAATTGTAAGGTGTTGTGAGAAAAAGTTTGCATTTTAATATTTATCTTGACAACTTAAATATACAGTTTTCAAAATTTTTATTTCTTATTGCCTATTTCCACGAGTCAAATCAGATGAATCCAGGGGGAAGATAATCTGGGTTTCGCGTGAGTAGCTCAACAACTTTGCCCTGCAAATTAAAAAACAAAATAGTTTTGTACGTATTCTTTTCATTCCCAGGACTGTAACTCTGCCCGGGAGTGGTATAAATTTTAATTACCCAAGATTCCAATCAATAACGTATCGCACCATAACATGTTTGATAAGTAAGAGAAAATTTAACATGTTTAATAAACTGAACAAAATACCATAAAAACTATTGGATTCGTTACTTTTTTTAATAATTCAAATGAAAATTGGAAATTTGTATTGTCTTAACCACGACCTTAGAAGAACAGGTCTGGACACTCGCCTGGAAACTTGACCCCTTTGTTGTTTGGCTGCAGTTCACCAAGTTACCGAAATGCTATACATTTTTGGCCCTGTAATCCGTGTGGTCGAGCTCAAACTCCGCCCATTTCCCTCCCACTAAGATAAACACTTTATCATAATGTATTTTTTTATCAATTTATGAAATACTTCCTTCGCTCACAATTTTATATCAAGGCTCCAGAAATCTTTATTTACTTTATAAATTTAACAATGGAAAAAAGTGGGCGAAGTTTTGAGTCCGACCGCCCGGATTACAGCGCCAAAAGTACGACATTCTCGGTAACTTGACGAACTACAGCCAAACAACAAGGGTGTCAAGCAAAATACATTGGTAGGTAGGCGAGTGTCCAGACTTGTTCTTCTACGACCGTGGTCTTAACTAATAATGAGTGATGATTGCAACCAGTGAACTAAACGTATTTCCTCTCTTTCGTTCTCCATTTCTCTCTGGATGTTGAGAAGGAATGTGTATAGAACTAAATAAAACCAGCACGCGTATTACGCATAGTGACCCTCGCGTCTACTTGAGGTGAAACTGAAAATAAACACGTCTCTTTTTGAAATACAAATGATTTTTATTCTTTATTTTTATGAGCGTGACATCATAGCCTGCAATGTCTTTATCCACTGTGATTTTTTGAGTTTGGTATATCAGTTGGTTTTAGTGTAGTCGTTAAAACGGAAACATGCAAAATATGACTTTACCAAGCCATTATGCGAAAGTTATGAGAGATAAAAAAATTTTATAAGAGCCGAATTTATTCACATTTTGTGTCTAAAATAAGAAAAAAATCTGCTACAAATAAAATATATAAAAATGGTAAGAGGCCGTTCCAGTGTTTCAGACGCATTTATGCAACCCTAATTAAAAACATATAAATTAAGGCTAATTTAACCATCGCTATAGCAATACAAATTTTACTGATATAAACATTTTCTTCGCTCTTTATCAAATACACAGTCGTTCTTATTTTCGCTGCGTTCTGCAAAATTTAGTACAACAAACGGTTACATTAAAAACCTGATACAAAAGAAAAGTTTTGAAAAGTGTATAGCCTACCAATCTTTATACTTGACTTCGGCGAACGCTACGAAAATAAGAACAACTGTCTCTTCCATAAAACGTGAAGGTAATGTTTATATGTGTAATATTCTTATTGCTATAGGGAACATAATATTAGCCTAGATTTATAGGGAGTAAATGCAGGTTGCATGCACGCGCAGAAACACTGGGACGACCTCTTTATGTTACCGCCTCGTGAGACCAGTATTCGAAGCGCGGCCTTTAAACAAATGACGATAGTACCCTAAGGCCAGGATATCGGACCCGTACGTGGACTTAAAATTGGGTGCCTGTAAGGATCCGCTTGTCCCGAAGATTAACATAGAATATGGTCCTACGATGGCTATGCGCCTAAGTTGGAAGGGCGGGAGGAACGGGAGATCCCCGTAAAGGCCTACCCGTCCAGTGGTATCGTCCGGCCACGATTGTCACATGCATAAATACAGGAACCTACCCCGCCTTGGTGTAAGGAAAGTGTTCTAGCCACTGAGCCAACTACAGTCGCGGCCTATAAGTGACCGTACTTCCTGAAGTGCGGCGTATAACGAGTCTAAATGCTGGAGCGGTAACGAAATGACAAGTGTGTCGAGGTGTGGGGCAAGGATGACTCGAAGAAAAATCATCGGCTTGTGGCATATCGCTACGTATCTGACACGTCACTTCGTCGGGAATCGAACCTGTATCATCTTGGCGATAGGACGTTTGGAGCGTGGAAGGCGGGGGGTCGGGGTAGACTCCCGTCGTGTCCCGGGTTGCGTAGGCGAACGTGTGACCCGCGGAGAACCGCCAATTACGCCCGCGTCGTTTCACAAGGGCCGACTCTGAACTGTCGCGACCCACGACTTTCTAACTCATGGCGAGCTTCGCCGCGAGGCAAGCGTGTCAGAGAACAGTGCTATGTATATCATAGGTTCTTCTGGAAATCTTTGAGCTTGGTAGAGCAGTGGTAACTCACTATACTCGCGTTATAGAAGGATTCAGGTTTGATTCTCCCTTTTTTTCATTTCGAATTAGGTTCCTCGTTTGTTTTCTGGGATCACTTCACGAGATCGCTAGGATGGTTTTTTACTACGTGACTTATTCTGTTTTTATCTCCTCCTTTAACTAGAGCGTTTAACACACATAGCAAATTTAAATTAGAGGGAATATTACATTGCAAGGGTGTGTCCGACGTGGTCTTGAGTGTTTGATATTGTTTACATATGTATTTTCCGGCATGAATGTACAGTAGTTCTGCAAGAAACATTAGTTACAATCACAGTAGTCAGCACGGAAAACATTAATGTTTTTATGCACGTACGTTCGAATAAACGCTTTTAAGTAAATCGAGTTAATGGTTTCGAACATCAGTACGATTTCCCAGATTACACCGTAACAAATACGTACTTGAGCTGAAGAAATATTTTGTCAGCAGAACAAAATATAAAAAATTCCTTTATACCTAAGGACCGGTTTCACCAACCCAGTTTAAGCGATTTAATCTAGATTATTCGGTACTTAATCTCGATTATACATGTTTTTGGTTTCACCAAGCAGTTAAACTCGATTTTCTCGTCTTAAGCGAGATTTAATTTCAATTGCTCAATTTTGGCCGTGTAATGTCACTAATCTCGCTTAAGTTCATAATAAAATGGCTCGAGCACCACATAATTTGGTATTTGAAGACAATACAGACGATGAAGACTAAATTCCTGTGTATCTTCCTCGTCGGATTAGAGAAATATATCACTGTTTTGTTGAGTATGATGATACAGACTTCTAAATACATTTCCGATTGTCAAAACAATCGGTCCATTCACTTGTATTGATACATACACCGACAGTACAGAAGTCACAGTGGTCTAGCCGACCCCCGTTGCTCAGTTGGTTGAGCGGCCGGCTTTGGTGCGAGGGGTTCTGGGTACGATTCCCAGGTCTGGCTGGGTGTAAATTTGTGTTTGTCCATTGGGTCTCAAACCTTGTCACCAAATAAATTGTCTCACGAAATTGCTGGGGTCACTCGAAATATGTCAAACCTAAAGGGGGGAATGGTTGGTGCAGTGCTGTTGCGGAAGATTCCGCATCGCCGCTGCACCAAACATTTTTGTCAAAATTATAAAAAAAAAAAAAAAAAAAAAGAGATAAGATGCGTAGGAGCGGGGAGAGTAGTTCGACGCTTACCACCTCCAAATTTTTTTTTATTTTTTTAATAATTTTGTGTAAGCGTCCTTTATTCTAAATTTATTTGATAAATAAGTTCAGTGTTATTTATGAAGTACAGTGAGCATTTTAATTTATTTTTTTCCCGTATTGAAAGTACAACTACAGGGTTATTCCTTGTAATTTGCATACATATCATTTTTATTTTATTACAAGGACAGCCATTGTAGTTTTACAAGGAATTTCTTTGGCAACTGGGTTTCCAATGATTTTATTTGTAAAAGTACAAAACATTTTTTACAGTGTATGAGGTTCTGTTTAACGTCTGGTACTTTTAGGTTAGCAAAAAATATACAGACGAGAAAATAACTAAACAATTATGTGTAGATAAACATTTGCATTTACAGCAATATATTTGCTGGATTATCTTCCACTGGTCTTACTTTCTGGCTTTGCTTCAAAGTTACCCAGGGGTACCTAGCCCCCTAGACAGTATTATGCAAACACTCCCTCCCTCCCCTCAAGAACGTTGTAACAAAGTTTCCAAATGAAATAATTCACAAACACACATTCGGCAATTTCCGACAAGTGTTCGGGTAATTCCGACACAATTAAGGCAACTCAGCTCACACAACCCATCGTGCAGCCAAGTTTAACTAATCTGTGGTAACTTAAACTCGCTGTGTTGTTGGTGGAACGCACCTCTAATTTAAACTCAGGTTTAGCTCTTCATCGAGTTTTGTTAATCTCGCTTTGAAGCGAAGTTAAACTTCGTTGGTGAAACTGGCCCAAGAACAAACCATTTTTTTTTTGTCAGCGTTACAGCTTACGGGTCTGAAAGTTGTTACAGCTAACCGACGTGCCTATTGCTGAGATTTATTTTTGCCCTTGTACTACAATTACTTGTCTGAAATTCCTGGTAACGAACTCAGGATTGTATTATAACCGTTACCCCTTGAAAACATTGTTTTCAGGCCTCAGTTGTTAGTAAAACAATATTTTACAACGTATTTTTAATGGAACATTTACCGTTACGATTTTTTTCCGCATCTTACTCCTGTTGTGTTCAATATTAATCCAAAGCGATGGAAATTATTCCATACCAAACAACGGCCTCACAGTAATATGTAAAATCCACTGGTTTTAGAAGTAATTGAATTTATTTAAGAGTTCTTCCTTTGAATGATTCTTGCAACGAGGGTAGGTGATTTAATGAAACATTGTAGAGGCGAGGTGAGAGTGTTTTACGGCATTTTAACTACGAGGTATTTAGAGCCGATGAAGATGGAGTGAGGTGAAGGGACAACACAAGATCAATGCACGAGCCAGGATTCAAACCCAGGACCCCTCGCACCTTATACCGGCGCCTAACCGACTACGCTTCTGAGGCCGGCTATTATTAATATCGACATATGTTGTCTCAGATAACGAAGAGTGTGCCAACGCAAAAATAAACAAGTAAATATCAAAACATGAAAAATCCCAAGAGGAACTACGTTAAATCACAGAAAATGCATAACAAAAGTAAGTTCAAAACAATAAGAAACAACGGAGAAAACTGAGAAATCTCATGACACCAAAATTAATACAGCACAGACAACTGAGACGTAGACACACAAAATAGGATGACCCAACTGCGACGTCACGAACACGAGCAAGATGAAAACACAAATAAAAACCAAAAGAACTATTCTTAGACTGATAGAACTGGGAATGTATTAATTTTGTGTACTTCCAAAAAGAGTTTTCATGATCACTACAGATTTTTTATTTCGCTCATATTTTTCAGTGATAATACGAATCACGACACTTAAATAGCATAATAAATTGACTGGAAAAAATAACTGGTAACAGTGAAGTGGGTGAGACTTAAAGAGAATAAACCTTGGAACGAACGAACCCTGTATGAGGAGGGTATCCGAGGTAAAGTGTATCGCACCCCGAACGCAGATTTTATTACTAGGCGCACGTAGGTATTTGCCTGCCTCGAGGATGACGTGAAATGAATCCCTACAATGGAGAAGCGACTGAACGCGAACAAGATAATCAGACAAAAAGTTACGAAATATTCATTTCCAAAGTCAGGGAATAACTTGGTGACCAATTCTGTGACCGCGGAAAAAACACTGATAAGTGAAAGCGTATCGTGAATCAAAATCAAGTGGTACAGTTTGCCTTACACTCGCAGTCGCGCATCATAGGCGCATCTCCCGGGACCGAGGGAATCCACTTGACGGATCCGCTTTCACAAGACTACATTCTCGACTAGGAACTATGTGGGAGAATGTCATGGGTGCATACGGTCACAGCAAAGTTCGTTTATTCTTCTGGAGAGCTACAGAGTGATGAAAAAGTCACACAACCCGTAATGGTACTAGAGAAGATTTAACACTATTCACTTATTCACACTTGTGCGTCTTCTGAACACGTGATCATGTTCCGAAAGACGTTCTGCAGTGTTGCACGTGAGATGTTCGCCACAGTACGCCGAATGTTTGTCTGCAGCTCTTCCAAAGTTGTGTAAGCCGCTGACTTAAAAGCGCGGTCTACCGCAATTTTCATCACCACTTTTTTATTTTGTATTTGTACCAGACATTTTTTTTCTTATTTTAGACACAAAATGTGACTAAATTTGGTTCCTATGAAATTTTTTTATCTCTCATAGTTTTCGCGTAATGACTTGTTAAAGTCATATTTTGCATGTTTCCGTTTAAACGACTACACTAAAACCAACTGATATACCAAACTCAAAAAAATCATAGTAAATAAAGTCATTGCAGGCTACAATATCATGCTCATAAAAATAACGAATAAAAATTATTTGTATTTTAAAAAATGCTGAAATTGAAAATAAAAATTTTAAAACTTCAATATTTTTTGAAAAGTACAAATAATTTTTATTCTTTATTTTTATGAACACGACATTGTAACCTTAAATGTCTTTATCCACTGTGATTTTTTTGAGTTTAGTATATCAGTTGGTTTTAGTTTAGTCGTTAAAACGGAAACATGCAAAATATGACTTTAGTAAGCCATTACGCGAAACTGTGAGAGATAAAAAAATTTCATAAGAACCAAATATAGTCACATTTTGTGTCTAAAATAAGAAAAAAATATCTGGTACAAATAAAAAATAAAAAAAGTGGTGATGAAAATTGCGGTAGACCGCGCCCTTTAAGATACAATGGGATGGGTGACTTTTTGATCATCCTGCATTAGTAATTTGCAGAGAGAGAGAGAGAGAGAGAGAGAGAGAGAGAGAGAGAGAGAGAGACAGAGAGCACGGAAAGTATGTAAAGTTGTCATCAAAATATTCTATGTTGCGCCTCATTTTACACGGTTTGGTTATTTTCAGACGATTGACTGTATCGGCTTACCAGAATCCTAATATTCCCGTTTACTTAAGTCAAACAGGAACATTCGAATAGTTGGGGGGGGGGGGGTGGACTTGTAGCCGTTAGCTACTATGTTAGCAAACAGTAAATTTTCCCCGCTATAAAGCACAATCTACAATAATCGATTGTGTGTCACTACCACGTTGGAAACGTGGGTATATCTCTTCTAGGCAAACTGGGGAAACACAATTGACAAATTTCCCATACCAACGCAAACAGAAAGGGTCCTTAATTACGCATTATCTGCGCAGTCAGTACTCAATCAATGTGTGTTTACGCCATATTATTACTAAACAAAATATATTTAATTTGGGATTCTATAAATAAAGACCGGTCCAGTGAGTCAACGCTCCGCCATATTTCTTGCTCCGAAGAACAACTTAACTGTTATCTGTAACTGTGTATCAATAAACCTATTTAATACTTTTATCACAATACTTTTGGTAATGCGTAAAATGTTCTTATAACATAAAAATAGACCAGTGTACTTCAGTGGTGCAGATGCATTGACACAGAGTTTTTAACTGTACTCGTATACTCATTAAAAAAAAAAAACGGTTCACCTTGAAATTGCAAAAGTCCTTATTCGTTGTCTTTGAGCTATAAATGAGGTCTGAACGTGTACGTGGCATAGTAATACCGAAGGAAAGTGCTGAAGTTTTAAATTAATGTTTGAAAATTTCAAGATTGTTTCAAATACGGAATTTTTTTTATTTTGTGGTTTTATAAATGACACCTTCTAGCCTATAACGACGTTACCTACTGCGAATTATTTAATTTTGGTAAGTCGGTTAGTTTCAGTGTCGTACTTAAAACTGTGACATGTAACATTTTAATTTTGAGAAGCCATTATGCAAAAACTATTACAAATAACAATTTTAGTAAGAAAAATGTTAGTCACAGTTTACGTCTGAAAAATATAGTGTACAAGTGTAAAAATAAAAACACGATGATTAAAATTTCTGTCCACCGTGCTCTTAACTTCTTCAATCTTCATCCATATTATCATGTGCGACATGAACCTAGTAGTTGTAGATAACAGGCCGTCTGTTAGTTGTAAAAGTTTCCGTGGGAAGTTTCGTGGAACCTAGCTTGGCTGTCAGTGTCAATGCTTCTATGGAAGGTTTAGCAAAGTGTTGGTCAATTGTATTGAAGGTTGGTAATAAGTAATATGTGATAGGGTGGTTACCAACAAGGCGAAAATTTTAACCAATGAAATTGTGTTAATGCACTTATAGAGAAGTTTGTTGTTAATGACAATCTTGTTTTCTAAAAGCAGTGGAAAATGCTTTGTAGATTCATTATGCAAAAATGTAAATAAATGTATACACCTTTTTAATTTAAAATATAAAATAAATAAAAACATTAAAATATGAGTAAAAAATTCTTATATCAATTATTTAGAATTAAGTCTTCAGTTCTTGCTTTAACGTTCAACTTCAACTGTCCTGTTGTCTTTGTGTCTTGCGTGACCTTTGTTATACAGTTTTTTTTAACAAGTCTCAACTAAAAAAAAATTGAAGACCTCATTGTTTGCAGTGTTTATTTCGTAATATAACATTTATTATAATTTTCTTCTCTTCGTTATTTTTATTAACTTCGCCTGCCATATTGATAAGCAGCAAAACGTTAAAAATTCGTATTTACTTGCGTTACAGCAAGAAACATATGGCAGGTTATTCCAGAGCTGCCTGGGTGAAGGCTTGCTTAGAAGATCACATGGAAGCTTATGGCAGACCTTATACAGGCATTGTATCGTGAGACACGGCCTTAAGGCTGCATGTGTGCCAACATCGAAGTAAATGTGTTAAATAATGTTTGCATACTTTTAAACACAGCCATGAACATTTTTATCATTAAGGCTCGGTTTCGGTCGCCATACTGAATTTTATTATTTTTCGCTTTTTGGAAATTCTGAGAATAAAAAATGTTAAATATGCAATTATACCTCAAATTCTATTTTTCATTTCGCTACAGTACATACCTTGCGATTTAGCTGTTAACTTATAATTATGCCGCAATGTGTATGGCAGATTTATTTATATTCATAAATGGCCCGACATATTGCGACCTTACTATACATTACTAACTCAACTGCCATGCTTGTACGGTAGCATAAGGTAGATAGAAACTGCGGCATAGTCGCCGATTTAACATCTTTCTTCTCAGAATTAAAAAAAAAAGCTAAAAATAATAAAATTCAATATGTCGACTGAAACCGAGCCTTAAATAAACTGTGCAATGCAAATTTACATTAATGAATTGGTCACAATGGCTCAGGTGTCACTTGAAGTTATAGAAACATGTTAAAGAAATTTCTCTGGAGTCGGGAATCGAACGTTAAGTTCCCCTTCAATCAGTGTTATACTGTTTGGCTACTTGAGCTTTATCATAAAATTAGAAATATATATTTTTATACATTTTCATGCAAACTCCTTAGCGTACTTTAATGAAATTTTAATTTCGTATGCTGGTGCATTTGACGTTTACATTAAGATGTAGATCAAAATGGTAATAAAGCGCAATTTTGACTTCTTTATTGCAAAATAGAAAAAAATATTGTTTTCATAACTAACAATATTGATTTAATTGCAAACTTTTATTTAACTTGCAATGTTCTTATGCATGTAAGTTGTCCGTTTCAAAATTTGTAAATCATTTTTCAACCGCTTGCTTGTATCCGCGATTAAGCTGAAATTTGGCAGACTTGTGTACTGTACGTTCGGTAACAATTCAATATCATGTTATTATATTACATGTATTATTAAAAACACGTGAACCCAATTACTTAAAATTTAGTTTTACAAGAATTGTTAGCTGGGTACGTGCTGAGGAGCTGAATGACAGGGGATGGCAAACATGCGCTGTCGCTACCGTACCAACTTCGGGGCACCGGGCGCACCCTGTATAGTTAAATGCCTTATACTTCTATTCCGGAATCTCTGGGAGGGTGGACCAACATTTCTTCCGGTTTCCTTGCAACAACATAAATAATAATAAAAAATAAATAAAACACTAACACATCGAAAACTGCGCCTTCAAATGGCTCAAAACAAATACGAAGAAAATTAATTAGTTCCAAAGATTTAAGACTAAATATTTAAGAAATAAATGAAAAGTAAAACAATTAACAACAAGGTTTTTTTTAATATGAACTAAAATGTAAATAATAAATTTAAGTTACATTTGTCGTATATGTATATAGTAGGTATATTGTTGGTTCAGAATATCCCCTCTTTTGATAACTCATTAACATATTATAGGCCTACGTATGTAGATAAGTACTCGGGAGGTATATAAATACAGATCTGTTAAGAGTATATCAGCTCCCCCGCTCCCTTTTCTTGGCGTGACCATGATAAGAAGCGATGCATCCCCTGAACAGGGAGCGATAGTCACCACTGAATTTTTTTATTTTGTTTCATAGATTTGGTTTTTGGTTAATTTATGGAACTTTATCCTAATTACAGAATATAATACGTATTAATATCAGTTTAGACATAGTAAATCTTTGTTTTCCGTTGCTGCCACATATCCAATTGCAGTTTTGCAGTTACAAAATTGTTATAGCTCATTAACGGCAGTTAGATCTGCAACAACAGTAACGGCAAGCTTAGATATATATCATGTCCTAAATTCTATAAATATGGATTCTATTCGATTCGGCAGTTAAGTTAAAGTTCCATGAAGTGACCCAAAGTAAAATTTATGACATAAAATACAAAAAAAAAAAAATTCATAATGGCGACCATCTCTTCCTCGTAAGGGTCGGGAAGGACCAAGCAGGAACGTAGCGCAAAGACTTGTCGCTGACCGGAAGTGGGCGGTGGTTCGCGAAGAGCGGTACGAGGTCCACATTACAGAAAGGGGCGGGGGGAATACTTTCACCGGGTGTGACCAGTTGGACCGGGATGGCACCGGCTTGACCAGGTCGCAGGAAGGACTTCCACGTGAGCGTGTGTGTGTGGTTGTGTTTGTGCGTGGGCGGCTGCACGGCGAAAGTGAAGGTTGTCTCGAGTGTCCGCGCTCTACCACTCTACGAGAAAGCAGAGTCGCTCTTCTCCATGTGACATCCTACATTTTTGTCATCAACCTTATTGCACTTCCGTATGACGATGTTAGAGGTAGGCTGCACGGGGGTGGGGGGCTAAACCACTGTGCTATTATCTGGCAGTTATTTTGCCATAGTCCTCACTGCTACCATCTTTGCTCATGATATCAACTTTTATATTGTTGCATACACAAATGCCTTGCATTAAAGTTCGTTCGGGATAAAGTGAGCACCAAAAGTTTAACCTTTGAAAAATATCACTAGCCGTTACTGCATATAACTTTACATTAACTCTAGTTACCTTACTGCTTGTACGGTTGGCAGCGAAAATATGCAATATAGTTTCATGTATTTTCATATTTAAATACAACCATACTGAAAGTAAAGCAACCGATATCGATATAATTATATCTTATTTAAGTCGTAAACATTTTTATCACATTATATAGATTCCTACTGACTGCACAATTTATCTTACACGTGCAAACATTAAGTGACGTGTCCAGAGAGGCATTTGTATACATTTCCCATAGTTAGCCGTTACGCGCGGAAATATACGACTTGGCTGACAATAGAACTTTAGCAGGGCTTTCTGAGTGCTCATTTTACCCCGAACCGCCTGTATTCTCTTTATGAAATTCACAAGCGGCCAGAAAAATGCACTTGTTTGTGAAACCATTTTCTTGGGTGCGTGCCATTGCGATTCAATTTTACTGTTTCGCAGAATATCCCCCAGTAAAAAAAAAATAATCTGTATAAGATGTCGTCAACAAACATGTCACATGCATACAATCACGGTTACAAAACATAAGGCGTGAAAAATTATTACAAAACTGGTCGAGGCCAACGATGACAGAGACTAGAATAGACGCAAATACAGGCAACACAACGAAGTTAACAGACAAACATAGCAGGTGTTCTTTGACGACAGCAGATGCGAAATTTCAGGGACTGGCATAGTAAACTCATCACTGAACTATGCTGTAGCGTGGTACAAAAGTGTTTTCTTAATGTGTAACTAATAAAAGTGTTTACAATGTGTTTATGTACGAAAGAATCACACTTTTCAAATTATGTCTCTATCGTTTTGAAAAATGCCGCCCGCCTATTAAAGACATGATTTCGAGCTCCTGAAAAAGTGGTTATAATGGATTTTTGACATTGCTGTAGCCGGAAACATATCGGCCGGTATCGTAAAACAAAATTATTAGAGAACTGAGGTGGACTTACTTTCCACGATTAAATTATAGAGTCACCGCTTCTTCAAGTCCCATCGAAAAACACTTTCTAGAAAAAATACTGCACGCTGGTTTATTTCTCCGTTCTTAGGGCCTGTCTTACGACCTCTAGTTTCACTGTCGGTTTTATTTATTCGTCAAACTTGTGTATTTCGACTTGTAGTAAACGCTAGGTGAAATATTTTCCGAGGGGCTAAATCATCTACTCCTTCAAGACGAAGATGAGTAGTTATCATTTAGATAAGTAACATGCCGTCGAAATTATCGTGTTTAACGATCTATTTCTGTGCCAAATTAATGATTTTGTTACTTTTTTTTTCAAATTCAAATTGTGTAGCCTTCTATGAATCTTCCTTTCCATAAGAAAAGGAAATTAATTTGATATTGATAAGCTTCAAAGGAAAATCATCACACAATATCGTAGTTACGTTTATTAATGTCATACATGTGTTCTATAGTATGGTGGCATGGATACATGTATTCGTTTTTGTGAAATGAAAAATGATCGTGAACAATTAAGTGCTTTGTACAATGAAATCAATATTTTCGTAACGCATGTTGAATATGTCAATATGATTTGTGGAATCCTTTTGCTGTTTAAGAGTTCTGCTTTTACATATTTTATGCCTCAAACGGAAAACAGGGCCTTAGGTGGTTAATGTATGATGAGGAATGCAAAATAATTGTTTCCATATTATATTTTTACTGGTTTTAATTTACGTAGATGATTTCGTGAATTCCGCTTTTTGTAACTTGTGTGCATGGTAATCATCAGTGTATTACATTATATATATGATGTGTCACAAGTGCAAAAATTATGTTGACATTTTGTATTTTATGCAGGTTTTATTTATGTGTTAATTAATTTGTGAATTCCGTGTACATTTTGTAACTCGTGTGTATGGTATTTATGAGTGTTTTGCTTAATATATATGTTACTTTTGTCGTTCTGGGAGTCGTAGATCAAATTGCTAGTTATTTCTATATAATTAATTGATTATGTTATGTGTTGCGAATATGCATGGCAATCGTAGAAGGACTGCACAATAGATTTATCTAGGCCTAGGTGATTTGCAAGTTCAAAGTTCACTGAGGTAGGCTAGGTTTGTTATGTGCAGAAAACAAACAGATGTTGTCAGGTTAGACACAGTGCGGTAACAGTCTCACGAAAAACTTAAAACTAAAAGTTTAACCCTTTCATCGTACGAAAATAAAAATAATCCCAACATAATCAACCTTAAAACAAATGTAACGTGGAGTCGAAACGAGTTAGTAAGAAAGATGTGATAATAATAAATACCCTCTCTAAGTCAGGAAACTGGAGAGGATATTTATTTCACAATGTTCTATTCATACTGAAACAGGTACTTGCGAAACATTTTTATGTTTACATTGCGAAGTGCATAAAATATGTTTAGTACGTACAAATAACATCGTTAAAAGTAAACATTACCTATGACGTCAATGATAGCCTAGAAACAATACTATAAAATATATATTTTTATTGCCAACATACGAATTATCAAACCAGAACCTTCATATAGTTATCTGAGTGAAAACTTAACCATGGAAACGTTCATAATACAGGCGGACTTATTTAACCATTAGTTAGCTTAATTAGATGATAGCAATTTCACACATTTAAATAGAGGTCCTAACACAGGTCATAATATGCGAAGCGGTTTTTAACGCTCATATTGGAGTCGACTAACTGCTTTCCCAGTTTCCATGATTTATGCGAGAAAAAAAAAGCTAAGATCCAAATAACTCTTACAGAGCTACCCAAACCTGTTTATTCACTCAACAGCAGAGTCGTAGCTAAGGGTGACGAGGGATCACCAGTGTTTGATCCACCCCCCCCCCCTGAAATTTTCGTTGATATTAAACACACTTGTGACATCTTCTTTTAACTGTGGAGTTTTAACACGATCCTTATTTAACCAATTCGTCAGTCTACTGAAACGAGCTTCCGGTGTTACGCTTGAGATGTCACGCCAACCCAATATATAGATGGACGTAGTTTGCATAACTCTCAATAGAGTGCAGTAAAGGATCGTCCAAATATAAACTTATCTTTCCGCTTTGTTTGCCACCATTCACATTCATTGCTCTTATTTTGTAAGTGATTATAGACTCTGAAACTTCATTAAATGAGACTTCTTTTGTAAGGGCAACTTTAGCCAGTGATGTTGTCACATGTTTATGTTGCGTAAATTTGCTCTTTTCATTCACAGTAACTCTTTGCGAGTTATCGCAATCTACTGCGTGCAACTTAGTAACTGCTGAATAGCATGTTAACCTGATTATTGAAACATTTGCACAGTGTTCACTGGCGATTCGCAACAATTTTGACAGTTGTACAACATTCGCTCAGAGCTGTATATGAAGGAATGAGGGTTCCAAGAATTGTGCCATGGCAGAAGCACCGAGCAAATGTTAATACAGAAGATACAGAAACTTATTTTAGAATAACTACTATGATTCCTCTATTACGTGACTTTACTGATCACCTGGAATCAAGGTTCAAAACTCACAAATCTATACTCACATCCCTATACAGTTTGATTCCCTCGGAATGCAGCAAAAATGAATATAATTTTAACGAAGGTGGCTTCGAACTTTATAACAAGTTTGTAGGTTGGTATTCTTTAAAAGCCGAATTTAACTCTGGCAGACAAAGTTGCGACATGAACCTGAGAGTGATCGAAGCCCTTGGAGAGTGTGATAAATGACCTCATTCCCAATATCCACCAATTTTTAGAAATTTTGGCAACAATTCCAGTTTTGACTTCTTCTCCCGAAAGGACATTTTCGAAAACAAAATGTCTGAAAAAGTACCTTCAGAACTCCACCAGCCAAGAATGATTTACTCGAAGGTTAAATTTACTTTTGTAATAGTTCCACAGCATATTATAAGCAATTAGTAACTTACTATACTATATTGAATTATATATTTGTGATTTCTGTATAATTTCTGCATTTATGCATAGTAACACTATGGATTGACCTTGTTAAAGAGTAAAACGTATTTGTGACAAGCTCCTTTTGTCCATTCAGTGACCAGCAGTTTAGGTGTTAAGAGTTATTAAATAAATTGAGTCTTCCGATTTGCAGTTTTTTAACAGTTGATATTTAATGTATAAAATCATACGCATATCATGAGTTCAGACTTTCAGCCTTCCCATCAAGGAGAAAGAAGATTAAATAGTTACTTTTTATTTGTTGTTTTAAGAATGAAATATTTTGTTTCACCTCGATTGTTACGGAAGCAACTCTTAAAGTACAAGCTTTTGCAGTATTAAACTCTTACATCAATACAAGAACTAAGTTAGCAGTGAAATTTAAGGTACGGTTAGTGACAAGCAAAAGTTGTTGACTGTTTAACATTGTTCCAACCAAACAGTGACTCCATTCACTATAAGCATATTTACTGGATTATTCGTCTTTTGAGCTATCATATTGTAAAATAATGTTGTAAACAACTAAGACGTTTACATGGATGAAAAATTATTGATATTCGCTGTGTGCGTTATACTTCATAGTGACGTGTGATTAGCTACGAATGTACGTAATCCGTGTTTGTACCAACGCTTACAATAATGTTGTAACTAGAAAATGTGCTTAAATGTGTAGTCTTAAAAGAGCTTCGTCATTGCAGGCCGTGGTAGAGCCTTAACTGGTTGTGAATAATTTATTTTTCCATGATCACAACTGTTTGTCACGAATTTGTGAAATTCAAGTAAAATATGCAAGCCATAAAGAAACTATACATTTTTGACTTATTCGTAATCATATCAAAAATAAATATTACTGCATTATTAACAAAAAGTCATATCATCAGCATGTTGTGCTAACGTCAAAACTCCAAAACTAGTTTACTTACGAGTATAAATGCAACACATATTCCATATCCCCCCCCCCCCTTTTCCCTTCTCAACTACACGAACTATATTTTTTCTGGCTACTGTCTTACTCAACAGCACGTTGGCGCTGCGACTGGACACGACCCACGCTAGCTCAAAGGAACGAAAGAGGTTCGCATCCCAGGTCGCCGTACAATAAATGTCCCAGGAGTAGTTTTGGAACAAAGCGCGTGTTTCGAAAGCTGCTGCGCGGCAGCGAGCAGGTGTGGGCGGGCCATGCACGGTAAGTGATCCTGCGGCACGCCGACTCGTGCGACGCTCGTAACAGCTCCAGTTTCAACACGCGCTGTCCGCTCTCTCTCTATGTTCCGGCGAGGACCCGTCCTTGGCCCCTCTTGCAGACCCCGAGATGATGGACCTTTCCCTCTCTCTGGCCTCCGCCCCCGCTTGGTCAACGCGCCGCGCTCATTCCGTCGTCGTCCCTTCGCCGTCGAGGTCACCACTCCTGCGCTACCTGCCATTGGGAAAATAATTGAACTAGAACCTTAGGACCATCGATTTTCGCTAAAAAAAAATGTCTGCACCAACAAGCCGAGCGAGGTGGTGCAACGGTTACACGTTGGACTCGCATTCGAGAGGACCCATGTTCGATCCCCGGCTTCGGCCACCGGTTTTCCATGATTTCCCCGAATCGCTCCAGGCGAATGATTGGATGGTCCCATAACATAGACCTCTCCCAGTTCCTACCTTTGTGTCAAGTTATGTGTCGCCGTATCTAATGACATCACTGTCGAAGAAACGTAAAGCCCACTTACCTTACCTGGATCAACTTGTTTCAGTGTTTCACGCGCACATCTGCAGTTCTACAGCGTGTCTTTATGGAAAAACGTATCTCATTTGACTGTAGGAGCAACGGTGGCCGAATGGTCAGACCATTCGCCTCCCACCAAGGCGGGCCGGGTTCGATTCCCGGCGGGGTCTGTCCCTGGACTTCCGCGCGTGGAAATCGTGCCGGACGATGCCGCTGGTCGGCGGGTTTTCTCGGGGGTCTCCCGTTTCCACCGCCCTTTCATTCCGGCGCTTCTCCATATTGACCTCATGTCACCTCTTACCAGCGCTAAAGACCTCGATGTTGAGCGCTGACCAAAATCTCTCACTCACTCGTTTTACTGTGCCAATCAGAACACATAAGGTTACTACGATACCACATGTGTATGATTAGCAGTAAGAAGTTAAGAGTTAGAAGCGTCCAACCTCTAACGACGAAGCAGAGCTGCAGATGTGCGCATAAGGCGCTGAAACGGACGGGTGCAGAATACTTTTCACCAAAAATAGGGGTCCCTACTAACTTAGCACATTGGCCCACTAGCCACATCACAAAACGACTGCGCTACAAATAAGTTCCTATCATATCCTGGTCTCACACGCCCTCCCCCCTTCTCACACGATCGAATCGTTGGAGGCGACACAATCTCTACAAGTAACGAAAAAAAGTATAACATGTGCTGGGAAATATATTATTTACAACTATTTTACGATATACTCAGTAAAAATACGTTTCCAGTTTGTGAAAAATAGTTATAATTGAATTATTTTAAAAAATTATAGGAAAGGGGTGGGAAAGGCATTTTTTTTACTTCTGACTTCTCTCCAGTTTTTAAGGCTGTGTGCATATCTGTGTGTGACAGCTGTGTCCGTCCGCGGCTTTGCCCGCATGTACTTGAAGCATACCAGGTAATGGCGGCAGTATTCTTTAAATAAAAAAATAAGAAAATGGGCAAATAAAGAGATTGTACGAATTTACGTATCGACAGAATTGAAAATGTACCTTCGAATGAATTATTGCTCGATGGCCGTACTTGCTTTTCGGATCGTCTGCCTACAGTGGTTAGCAAACTAAAGTTACCCAGTGGTAATCAGTTAATTGAATCCAGTAGAAACATTTGTATGTCATTTTAGGTATTTACGTAAGCATCATTCTGACAAAAATAACCCCTCTATTTCTCAAACTGTTAGATAAATATCGGAGGTTTGCTCGAAAACAAATTTTACATCCGTTTACCTCTTCACGGGTCGGTTTTAGAAAAATCTGTAATCATATTTTTAACATTGCATAAGTATCCAGTTGAAGCGCAAATAACGATGAAAACCCTTTGAGTTTAATTAAGGGCGCGGTTCACCACAGTTTTCAACGTCTTTTTTTATTTTCGTATTTGTACAAAAAAAAATATATATATATATATATATATATATATATATTTCAGACAAAAATTGTGATAAATCTTCCTCTTAGGAAAATTTTGTATCTGTCTTAGTTTTTGCGTAATGAGTCGTAAAAGTCAAAATTTGCACTTTATGGTTTTACGTACGCCACTAAAACCAACAGACATGCCAAACCGAAAAAATGCACAGTCTATAGCAATGTTGTAGGCTTATATAAAAACCAAAGGTAAATAATTTTTGTATTTAATACTAACTTTTGAAATTGAAATTTAAAAATTCCAACAATTATTTAAAAATACACAAATATAGACCGTGATCCCTAATTTATTCTGCTTTTGTGAGAAAAACTTTTCTAAAGCCTAAAAGAGACCAGAGATCACAAATACTTCTCCATGTTATGTTTCAATTAGTTGTGACTATTTTTATCAAGACAGTACTAAGTTTTCAAATAATTCTTTATTAACTTAAGTGCAGCTAAGTAAATGATCGGCCCAAATCATGTAATATTTGTCTAAAAAAGTGGACTACATACTAAAAACAGTTTTCAACAAAAATGTTTAAGACGGATTGTCTGCTCTTTTTTAGTCAAAAAATAATAATTGGCGTAAAATGAGTACAAATTATGGACATATCCTTAAGCTGCAACAGTTAAGTGTCCATCGTCTAAGATATGCGACGTGGAATGGTATTATAAACTATATGGGAGACATGATGTACAAAGTATGAATGTAACGAGAATCTACTGAGAAAATTTACCACTTAATGGCAACGTTAGTGACGTTTCTCACATGTGGAAATTGGAGACAGCCCCTCCAGGAGTTTAATCCTGATCGTCATGATAGCAGGCGAGTGCTCTGATTGCTACACCACTGCTGCCCATGACACGCTGAGTTATAATCAACCGCTGGACACCCTGAGTAATGTTCGGTGATGAAATTCCGCCTTTCGCCGCTGTCACAATTACGTGTTTTCCGATGAGATCATTCCAGCGACTTGCTGCAAGTGTCTGCAAGATAGTGAACCACTCCTCTTTCAATGCAATGAACAGCTGATTGGCATTTTGGAGCCGGTACGACCCTACTTTCTACACGTGCTCCGACTCATTCAATACATTTTCAGCCAAGCTATTATAGTACCTTAAGCGGGGGTGACTGTGGACAAGTGTGGTGACTTTGGGACATTTTTATACTAATTATATTTTTCATAATTGAAAACTATGAGTAAGTATTAATTAAATGCCTTGAGGACATTTATTATTCGGAATTTATCGCAAGTAAATTTCTCTATTCAGGTCTTCCATATGTGCGAAAAATATTTTTTTGTAATTTCCCAAAGTTCGAAGACACACCCACTTACAATATGTGGACTCTTATTGTACCCGCCCGGGTTCAATCCCTGGCTCCAGCCATCCTGACTTCGATTTTCCATGGTTTCCCTAAATCGCTTCAGGCGAATACTGGAATGGTTCCTTAACGTAGGCCATGGACAACTCCTCTCCCAGCTACTGTCATTGCATCATGTGTCACCGTATCTAATGACCTCGCTGTCGACGAGACGTAAAGCCCAAGTATCGTACCGACCTTATTTGTACCCGCAAACTACTTGGTTGTAGTGTTTGATTTATGCATGGGCCAACAATCATGCTGAAAATTAAATGAAAATGTTTACATTTTTGCACCACTATTGGCAGCACTACCCGAAAAAAAAATATTTATTTTGTTGGTATACACCCTGAAAAATTTATTTTGTGGTCACCACAAAATAATTTTGGGGACACCACTAAAATATTGTGGCCCACCACAAAATAATTTTGTTGTTACTACAAAATAATTTTGCAGGGAAGACTTCCTACAAAAATTTTATTTGAGTGTAAATGTCCATACTTACCTTAATATGGCTTGGAGTACGGGAATTAACACCAGCAAGAGACAACATACAATATCGTTACTTGGTTACACGTCTTCTTAACTGCACAGTGGTAATACAACGGCTATGTGAGTCGCCATAACTAAACACGTACACAGAAAATCCATAGAACGCAGAGCGATATGTCATTTTTTATGTTGCTCTTCCATTTTAATGGAGTCCATCAAACAGTGACATACGTTGAATCACTTGGAGATATGGCTGGAGGTATTTTGACTGTCACTTAACCTTATACTAGGTGGTACAATCGTCACAGTATTTATTCACTGTACACGGAGTAAATAAAATAAATATAATACGGAGAATGTGCCCGACGGTAGGGCATCAAACTCCTAATATGACAGACTTGTAAACTAGACGCCCGTAGGCATCTGCTGAATCCCGAAGGATGAATTAAAGAGGCCTTACGACGGAGCAGCGTCGGGCTGCGTTGTAATAGAAACGAGAGCATCCCGAG
This sequence comes from Medauroidea extradentata, assembly GCA_003012365.1. Classification (NCBI taxonomy): domain Eukaryota; kingdom Metazoa; phylum Arthropoda; class Insecta; order Phasmatodea; family Phasmatidae; genus Medauroidea; species Medauroidea extradentata. The sequence continues at coordinate 40,342 of PNEQ01005551.1, forward strand.
GAAATACGCCAGCCAGCGACGTCAACCACGTAATCCACGTGGGAAAAATATGGGAACAAAGCCTTAGTGGAAGGAAAATGCTCCAACTACTGTGCAAATCGTGGTCCTTTGACATCGAATTATTTGACTATACAGACATGTCAGTGTTTCCAGCCACCCAGTTCTTAAGTGGCCTACTTCTCAAAGATGATGTTAGTAGAACTTAAGAAGGCGCGTTTCATAAATCAATACTATATGTATTAATTGAAAAGTTTAGGTTACTCGAAGGCAATATGCAAAAAAAAAAAAACAAGAAGTTACTAGCATAACTGATAAGCCTACTTTCATCAAAGGGTGCAATTTAAACGTGAAAGCTTAAATTCTTTACGTAACCTAGGCATATCAATTAATAATATTGAATTAAAAGTATGATACACGAAATATACTAAAGATAAGTCAGCTTGCTAACTAATATGCGAGTACCCAGTTGAATAAAATTGGGGAAAAATTTTCTGAGATGTCTTTCAATCATAAAGATAAAAAACAGTCGCCGTTTTCAAAATTTTACAAAAGAATGAATGAGATACACAAAGTAAAGTCAGCTTTGTGTGAAGCATGTGTATCAAGTTTGATAAAATTCAGAAAAATATTTCTTAAGATACGTACTACTATACTTAAACAATTTGAAAATGGCTGCCATTTTAATATCACCACGAGGTAAACGAAATACACAAATGTTAATTCAGCTGTGTATGCAGTATATGAGTACCAATGTTGAAAACATTCTGGAAATATTTCCTATGATATGTGATACTACGCTTAAAATTATAAAAATAGTGTACATTTCGAAAATATGAGCACAGGATGAACAAATTACACAAAAGTTAAGTCATCTTTAAATGTAGTATATGTGTACCAAGTTTGGTGAAATTCTGAAAAAATATTTCCTGAGATATGTTATACTATGTTAAAAATAAAAAATGGCCACCATTTTGACAAAATCACTACTGTATGAACGAAGTACATAAAGTCAAGTCAGATTTGTATGTAGTAGGCTATACAATGTGTACCAAGTTTGGTGAAATTCTGAAAAACATTTCGTAAGATATGTTATTTCTATGCTAAAGATATAAAAATGGGCGCCATTTTGACAATATCAACACTGGATGGACGAAATACGCAAAAGGCAAGTCAGATTTGTATGTTGTATATGTGTACCAAGTTTGGTGAAAATCTCGAAAATATTTCCTAAGATATATTATACTATACTAAAAATATAATAAATGGCCACCATTTTGAAAATAAGAATACAGGACGAACGAAATACATAAAAGTCGAGTCGAATTTGTATATAGTATATGTGTACCGAGTTTGCTGAAATTCTGAAAAAAATATTTCCTAAGATATGTTATACAGTAATATGCTAAAAAATGGCCGAAAATTTTAAAATATGAACGCAGGATAAATCAAACACTAAAAGTCACGTCGGATTTGTATGTAGTATATGTGTAGAGCTACTAAGTTCGGTGAAATTCTGAAAAATATTGCCTAAGATATGTAGTACTATGCTAAAATATATAAATGGCCGCACACACACACACACACACACACACACAGGCAGACAAGTTGATCCCATAATCTTACTTTTTACTTCGGAAAGTAGGCTAAAAACAGTTACCCATGAACATACGATTGCCAACTTTCCGAGAAAACATTACCGTGTGAAGTATTTCTGGGTTGCAGTCCTTGACGCCGACTTTTCGTACATTATATTGCGGCACAAGAGACTTAGCTCAACGAGTTCGTCATATTGGCAAAAAAAAAAAAACATGTGTTTATAAAGTTGGAAGAAACCGTTATGTAGAATTGTTATTTTTCAGTTTTCCTAATTTGTCTGCCGAGAACCTGTAAATATTTGTTGAAGTTATTAGCATTGCTTTGTATGCCACTCTTAACCAACCATGCACCATCTATACAAAGTAATGTCAGAGATAGTCTCTGAACACAAGGCGACTCGGGTGAAAGTGGCTCGCGACTGCGGACCATTGGAAAGGCAGGCCCAGCGATCGGCCGGGAGACGGCCATAGACTAATCACCCCCGAGGACCGTCGTCCACGACGGCTGTCGCAACACGCGCTCCTCTCGCCCAGACACCCGACTCTCCTGCTCGCTCGATTATTCAGTCTCTTCTGAATGCGGAAAGTAAATCTTCTGCTTGAGCGTGGTCGCTGAGGTAGACCACAACTTCAGATACAGAACCCAACATTTTGAACTATACGTTCTAAACTTGAATCAGTGAGAAATGAATTACTTCGGCGAAATTTCCCTAGTAGCAAAATACAATCATGTTTCAGTTGGCCAACTGTTGGCAGAAGCAGCCAATGTTCGCTAGTATGATGGTCTACAGTTGCTGGATTGGTTGTTAATCAGGCCATGCCAGTAAATATGTTTGTACCTTAAATAATTCTTATGCGGGCAACTTAGTTTAAAAATACTGACATATTTCAGTATACGGTCCACAAGCAGACGTAGCAAACTGACAACAAGCATCTGAGTATAATAAGAATGATTGGTACACTTGTGACTAAGGTGTGGGTTGATGTCATTATACATCATGTACGCCACATGTGGCAATGGATGCATTCCGAATGTTTACTGCCTGTGGGCTGCTTATCACGATCAGATTTGCACAAGTGGGCCAGTTGATGTTTGCTATTAGGGTTCAGTCGTCTCGGTAAAAAATAAGCAAAGAATGCAGCGCGTGACAACAAGAAGGCGAAATTCATCCCACGTCACCTGCAGCTCGCAATCTGCACTGACGAGGAGTTGAACATACGTCTGTCTGCTTGGTACCGAGGAACAAGGTTGCCTTATGACTTGTTATCTGTCTTCTTGGGCAGCAGCACCGCCTGAATGTTCAGCAGGACGTCATCCTGGGCGACAGTCACACCAGACACACGTATGTTCAACTCGTCATTATGAATGGCAAGCTGCAGGTGACGTGGGATTATTCTCGTCTTCTTGTTGTCACGCGCTGCATTCCCCGCTTGTTTTTGACCAAAACGACTGAAATTTCGCCCAAGCAGTTCACTTCTCGCTGATTTAAGTTTAGAGTATATAGAACGAAATGTTTGATGAAACCGTGCTGATTGCTTCAGTGGCTCAGTGCTACTAATTTATTTCAAACAATTGCAAATATCTAGAATAATTTTTAACCAAATGCTTTGAAAAATGTTTAGACTGTGTACAGTCATACGATACACAATTTTGATATAGCGTTTTTTTTTTTAAATAATATACCGTTTGCTACCAAAAATAATTTTGCTTCATTTTGGCTTATTTTGACAACATAATATGTGATACTACAAGGGAAAAATTCTAAAAAGTTGTGTGGTGTATCGCAACAGAAAAATTCAGATACAAACGATGATATATCAGTATAACTATAAGAATGAATTTTTGACATAGGGTATTAATTTGCGTTTAAAAAAAAATTCGAAACCACTGCAAAATAAAGTAGCGAGACCTTCCATAATTGGTTTCCACTCATTCTCAGTACTTTTACTTTTGTGTCAATTGATTTTAAGTGAATTGTACAGGTTCATCAATCAGAAACTGATTGTTAAATCGAGGGTTTAGAAGTAAAACTACCCAAGTCTTTTTTCTCCGAAATTGAGATATTGCAGCCAAGTACTGTGAATATCATTCTTCATGTGTGGTAATAATACCCAGGTTGTGACACCTTTTCTCTCATAGAAGTACTCTTATTTTCAGCTTTGTAGAATGGTTTGGTTAATTTTGGCAAAGGTTTTCCGAAAGTTACTGAAAATGGACTTGGGTAGTTTTACTTCTAAACCCTCGAATTGTAATTTTAGTGACCAGCAATTGACTGGTTGTAACCAATTATTCGTGGACTTAGAATTTTTAGCAGAAGTTCCGAAACAACAAGATCTATAAGCCCATGTTAACACGCTTGCAAGAATTCTGGTTGCACGTAGTTAGCTGTTTCATATGAATCACCTGTGTGTTAACACGATCGTGCAAGAATTATGTTGCCACCTAGCTTGTTTCACGTGCGTATGCGTGTTTAAACACTCGCAGACTATAAATAAACAATTTGTTTTCTTGCATATAAGTGAATTTAATGGAGAAAGAAAGTTAGATTTGTGCAGGAATTCAGCCTAGTCCATCTGGCTGTGACACTGTTTATAAGTAAATTCTTAAAAGATTAGTAAGAGAGCCATGAGGACATATATCTGGAAATGTATAGTCTAAAACTTGTTACACTGCGTGAAAGTATCAACCCCATTGTCAGAAACATTGGTGTAAGTCTGCCATATGACAGTGCTTTAGATATTTTCCAACAATACATTTATGGAATTCGCAGAAAGTCGGTCCACTATTGCCCGTCAACTAGTATCTCATCTTCTGTGTTGGTAAATGATCGTTTCGCAGAACTCCATTCGCGAGCACGGTCGATAAATGTGATTGTGTTCTAGTGAAAGTTGATTGTATTGGTCTTCAACTAGTGAGTCGACTGTGTGCAGGATAGCCAGTTTTTTTTTCGAGAACATACACACTTTCTGACCACTTATTGTCACGCTAACAGCAATGGAAGAGAGACAGCGCGGTTGTACCGTGCGAAATTCCTGGAACGATAACTACCGGGCTATAAACTCAACTGCTAGTTATTGTGAACCATTGTCTCCATAAGACAAGTCTGTGATTGGTGTAAGTTTTTCACTGCAGGAAGTTACTGTACCCAGGCGTAGCGTGTGCATAAAAGTCAGCAATGTTCAAAAACTAAAATAAAAATAATTTGTTGTTGGTCTATCGTGTACAAGCCACCCCAATTCCGTTTCTTCTGTTCTCTGATATGGATACCTTCAGGTAGAGCGGAAATGTGGACAAATTTAAACTATCCTCATACTGAAGATCTGAGACAGTCTTGCATTTATGATGCTCAAGTATTTCTCGATCATAATTCTTAACCTGACGAGATATTTTGTACTTTCCCTAAATATTTTTTTTTTTTACCTCATACAGTGTACGATGTCCAATCAAGTTCTAAAGTAATTTTTACTTAGCTACATACTGCTGTCAAAAAAAAAAGAGTTTTACTGTCAAATTATTGCTAACAGTCTAATTATAACTGAGAGCATGCATTGATAAGTAGGCCCCATCGACTTAGGCTTTGTCCAGTTTTTTCCTGCTTAACCAATGCTGCTGAGGATAATGCCATGTTGACGATGTTTCGGGCCAAGAATGTGACAATATTCAACTTGTAAATGTTACTCGTGAAGCCGGTTGGTTTGCACATTTGTACTTTCTCACTGTAACGTATAATTCACAGTTGCGAGCTCCCGAAACCCGTTTTAGTTCCAGTGGGTTCCTGGTTACGAGAAGAGTGGTAGTACAATCACTATGAGTTACTTGATTCGACGACTCACAAGGAAGATCAAGAACTATAGATTCTGATACATTTTTGACATGCTTGGTAGTTATTCATTTATTACGACAATATTTTTCTTTAGACAACGTAATTTCGATATCGAAAATTTCGTACATTTTTTTGACATAAAGATATTCTCATTTATACAATTTTTTTTTTTTTTTCGTAGGAATAAACTCCGAGGATTTTTAGAATTTTAAAATAAACGTATCTCACATTGTACTATGAAAATAAACCAAAACCAATCAAACTTAAATTTTATGGCCAAACAATGCATTATTTTGCAAAAAGCATACACAAAATTGTATATTGTACAACTATGCAGGATACTGTAGTCTCGGATTTTTTCAAAGCATATGTTACGAATCATTTGATTTATTTTCACCAATTTTAACGAAACTACAAAGAATGGCTCTGAAGCATTGCTCTAACCTACTTCTTGTACCCGATATACAGGGCTTCTTTCTAAAGAATAAACGTTAAATCTGCTAAAATAATCTTTAAATTCATTCTCCGTTACTATTTTTTGTTTGATTAGTGGTTATGTGCTTCTTCGTTTTAATCTTTACTAAAATTCGTTTACTGACAATTGTGATCGCATTAAATGTGCAGTGAAGGATAGAAAATTAACCCATCTTTCGTCCGTAATAAAGCAATTGAATTTTGAGAAAATGGTAATTCTAGCAACTTTTAACTGGCTGCTCTAGTTGTACTCATATTTGGCCTGTGCATGTCCAAATACTTACCATTCGTGTTACTATTTTTGACTCCCCTTACTTATTTACGTACAGAATACCTAAAATATCATCCTAGCCTAAATTAGTCTCCTCGCGTTATACCATACGTTTTTACCCAATAAGATTAAACATGGCCGACACTGCTCTAGATGTGGCTCAATTACAAATATTCTGTGGTTGACTAAATCGTAAGCCCTCCAAATATTCTGCGATATGTACAGTTATTTGCCAAACAACAAACATACATAGCCAGAGTGCTGAAAATAATAACTTATTGTTTATTTATTTTGCTTTATGATTCGTCGACAGCGAAGTTGAGGTGAGAGGGTTTATGGTCCTTTAACAACACACATCCATGCTCGAGCCGGGATTCAAACCCAGGGCCTCTTGTACCATAGACCGGCGCCTAACCGACTACTGTACGGAGACCAGGAACAGCGAAGGTGATTGGAGACTTACACAAGGATATAAACTAGGGATTGGAGTCGGCCATGGCCTTTTTAAGGAACCACCACATCCTGCGGGTGGAAATCTTTCAGGAAACCATAGAAAACTGAAATACGAGCGGCCTGAGCCGAGAATTGTATTCGGGTCCTCGCGATTGTTATTCCAACGTGTTACCGTTGCGCCACTTCGCTCGGTTTTAAATCATAAATAATTTTAAAAAATTAATATTTGCAAACAAGTAGGACGATGAAAAATGTTACTTAACGATATTAAAAACTATAAATAACTTAGCACACGTATTACAAAATTGAGGAAAAGGATTTAGGATTTGATATAGTTGGTATGATTCATCGTTCGATATTCACCTTTTCAACGTTCTGCGTAAATGTATCGGGCATTCTCAATTAAGTGGCAAAAATCCGTGGATGTAAAAGCAGAATTTTTTTTCTGAAGCGAAATAATGGAGTCCAGACATTTATCTTGAGAATTCGTCAGAAACCATTTCTACTGAATAAGAAAAAATACAACATAAGTCATGTGTGTTGCTGCTTTTGCAGATGGTACAGTGTAGGTTGTACAGTGTCTGTGCAAGTACTGCAAGTCTTACCTGCCAATCCTGGTGAGTGAAACACTGGGTACTGATAACATGGCACAGTGTTAACTGCTTCGTGCCACAGACATCTAACCTGTTCGTAGAGACCTCCGCGTTTTACTTTGGGCACAGGCTAGAAATCTATCAAACGTAATTGAAATTCACTTCTGCAATTGCTCCGTGACTTCTTTGACACCTGTAGGAGGGTCGCAGAGACAATAATAGAGAAACAAAGAAACGATGGCACAATCATAAGGCATCATTAGAGACCCCTATTTTTTGGGGGGGAACAGATTTTTCTGCACCAGTTTGTTTCGTTGCCTTACGATCACGTCTGCAGCTGTGCTTCATGGTCAGTGATTGGATGTTTTAACTATCACGTATCTCGGGGTTCCACCCACAAATCACAGACGTGTGACCTCGCAGTAGCATTATTGTAATTAATACAGTCAAACAAGAAAGATCTTTCCACAAAGACACGGTGCCAACAACAATGAAGCAGAACTGCCTATGTGCACGTGCGGCTTTGAAACAAGATGTTGCAGAAATATCTTCGCGAAAATCATGGTTCCCTAGGCATTATCAAGTCGTTATCACTGTGTCAGCGAGCAGCAAATGAACTATGTCTGCTTGAATTGACAGATATTCTTGCATACGCGTCAGTGAACCCGCGAATTTTTCACGTCTCTGCCTATTTCTTGTCATATGTCGTGAAGAACATGTGTCCTGCGGTGGTATAGGCACATCACGTAGGTGGTGCAATAACATATGCATTTAAAGGTGCGGTCTACCGCAATTTTCATCACCGCGTGTTTTTTCTTATTTTAGACACAAAATGTGACAAAATTTGGCTCCTATGAAATTTTTTATCTCCCATAGTTTTCGCGTAGTGGCTTGTTAAAGTAAAATTTTGCATGTTTCGACGTCGCAGGCTACAAAGTCACTTACATAAAAAACAATGAATAAAAACTTTTTGTATTTAAATAAAATGTTAAAATTCAAATTAAAAATTTAGAAATTCAGTATTTTTTAAATACAAAAATATTTTATTTTGTGGTTAAACATAGCTGAATTTGTAGCCTACAACATCATTATTGTCTGTGAATTTTTCCAGTTTGGTTAGTGGGTTGGTTTTAGTGTCGTCCTTAAAACGGAAATATGCAAATTTTGTCTTTAACGAGCCATTACGAAAAAACTATGCGAGATAAAAAAAATTAAGAGGAAAATATAGTCACATTTTGTGTCTGAAGCATTAAAAAAATAACTGGTACAAATAAATAATAAAAACATGGTGGTAAAAATTGTGGTAGACAGCGCCCTTAAGACATCGAGCTAGAAACGATAGTTATAGATACGTACAACACTCATAGCTGGAGTGGCGGGTACCTGACCTTAACGTAGGTATGCACCGTCGATTGGTATTACCGGGAAGGAACATTCTTATAAAATTGCAACTCCTGGTGCCTACGATACCTGCTACCAGCATGGATCTTTCGTGTCGGTTGCTGTATACTGACAGGGGCAAGCGACGCAATTTCAACACGCTGCAACGATGATGAACTCTTGTATTTTCTGACAAGTCTGACAAATGAAATACTTGTTTTCTAATTAATTGTATTGCCGCTCGACGATTTTAGTTTTTTTCTATTTAGAATAATCTTGTATGAGTTAAGCAGCAAGAAATAGGACACATTTATGACTTTTAACTGTTTATCACCAACAGTGTGGAAAAATCGAAAGATTCTTTCTATTGGGCATATTCAAACCATTGATAGTTCAGTAATAAATAAACCATTAACGAAAAATTACTTGATTGCCATGACTTTGAGCAATATACTGCCTTTCCGAAAGTTTAAATAAACAGTTAACACTGTTATTGTAACTTAGTCAATTAATAGTAGGTAAACAGTGTAATAACCTTATACAACATTCGATGATGGTGAGTTTAGTCTGGCGGCAAAATAGAACGTTTTCAGTATTGGTTAATTGGTTTATTAGGTAAGGACATTCGTCTCCACGCATGTTTTACTTTTATTTTCTAATTTTGGTTATTATGTTAAACTTTTCGTTCATATTGACATTTTTACATATTTCGTGCTTATATAATCTGTTTTTTTTTAATAGAAGACAATAATTTAAGCCTGGCTTAAAACTTACTACTAACTGGATATACTATTTCTTAATTAATTTTGGTTAACATGTGTTTCGCCCTTTTGGCAAAAATAGTCTATAAGTCTGAACTATTTGCTATGGCAAGCAAAGTAAATAAGGCGTTGATGTTAAGTGTGCGTAACTTATCCCGGCTAACTCACGCATTTTGGGTTGCGTATTGCGGCGATGTTACATAATATGACAGCTACAGCTGAATCTTCAAATCAACTCCTGCGCATAGTGCAAGTTCCGTCGATTGTTTGTGTGGAATTCGGTCGAGGTATCACGGTAGCTCACTCGACTGGTGATCCTTACGCTCACTGCTCACCGATTCCATCATGCGGCGACAAAGTTATGCGTTTTACGGCCTGAGTTAAAAATCAGGTTGCGTTTTACTGGATTTCCGCTTTGATCTTGTCTTCCCGATGAATGCTTATCGCCTGGAACCCTGTTTTTTCGCGAAAAGAATTTTGCCCCAGTTTTTTTTTCACTGCCTTACATGCACACCTGCGATTCTGCTTCATGGTTATTGGCAGCGTGTCTGCGTAAAGAGCCTATCTCATTTGACTGAGCCAATTACAAAAACTTTCCTGCAATCCATACGTCTGTGATTTGCCGGTAGAATCCCAAGGCTCGCGACAGTTAAAATATCCAATCACTGACCACGAAGCAGAACTGCAGATGTGCACGTAAGGCACGGGAACAAAGTGAGGCAAAATTCTTTTCGCGAAAAACAATTGTCCCTAATTATCGCCTGAGAGTCATCTTCCTCCCGCTCCCATGTGGGTTCCGAGACAGATACCAACCAATCACAGTACAGTATTTTCGGCTCAAGTCCACCTTTAGCTACGAGTTTATGCTCACATCAATAGTATCTCCGATTTTGAATTTTGTGTAGTCGGAAAATCATGAGTGATTCAGGGGCTGTAAACGCAAGGCCTGGGGGTATTATCGCGGCCAAGCTCAGCTTGCAATTGGCGTGCAACATTTCATCGACCGTTCGCCTTGTCGGTGCAATTCTGAAATGCTTCACACTAAAAACTACCTCTTCAGTATGTCAGGACATACATTCATCTCCACACGTACCTTTGCTGACCTTGGGATTTATAGGAATGGTAAGGTACGTAAGATTTACGTCTCGTCGACAACGAGGTCAATAGCGACGGTGACGCACAGTTTGGAACAATGGCAGGAACTGGAAGATGAGTCGGCGACGGTAAAATCAATATGCAACAAAGTTACAGAGCAGTTTTACGATATCGGCTCTTGTATGTGTTTTAAAAAAATTATTCTATCCAAAGTGGGGAACCTCGGGCCCATGGCCTCGACTGGCGCATTGGCGGTGTTTTAGTGTGTCAGGCGTATTCTTTTTTACGCGAAATGATTATCGGGCTTCTCAAAATGTGTAAAACAGGTTTTTTTTTTAGACTGCTGTATCTTGGAAAATATTACCTGAATTCGTAAAGTTCAAAGCGAGAGGCATGCGTTGTTCTTTACTTCATACTATTCAAAAATAAAATGTTGTGGTCACTGCTTAACGTCCCGTGGGAAAAAGACTAGAAGGAAAACCTTGCACGCCAGTTTGGCGCGCTGCGAATAGAGGCGATATGTTTCTCGTCAAGCGTGAAACACTGGCTCTTATCGCTACGCTGTTCCCGCGCGTCAAAGGTGGAAATTCCACACCGGCGAAGGCTCCTCTTAAGGTGCTATCCCAGCATCTACCTAGAACTATTTCGGGAAAACATTGAATACCGAGGTCAAAGTGGGCGGAGCCGGTATTCGAGCACGCGTCCTCCCGAATGCGAGTCCAACGTGATACCGTTGCGCCACCTCGCTCGGACTGAGATTTCAAAAATAGTCCGTTAGGAACAGGTGTGCAGGTGAGGAGGTGGACGAAACGAAGGAAATTCAAAGAGAGAGGAGGGAAAGAGAGTGATTGGTGGGAAGGAGTGGGTACTGATGTGGCGAACGTCAAGACGAGTGGTCCGAGGACTTTTCATCGGGAACAATTGAGCAGATTACGGCGGATTACAGTAATTTCACGCTCCGGGAACACGCCGTCGAGAATAACAGCCGTGGCGCAAGGCAGGTGCTCGACGGGAGTGAGTAGTGAATGCGTGTTGATTCCGTTCCAGTCGCGGCATACAAACTTGCAACTGCTGGAAACATGAAAGCTGCAGACTGGACGAAATATAATAAAAATAACTGTTTATTCTGCAATTAAAAAACTTTTACAATTAATTTGATTAAACTACTAGAGCTACGATTGTATGGCGGAAAGATTGCTGCACCATTTGGGGGGCCGCGGTGGCCGAATTGTCAGACCATTCACCTTCCACCAAGGCGATACGGGTTAGATTCCCGGCGGGGTCGGTCCCCGGATTTTCGCATGTGGGAACAGTGCTGGACGATGCCGTTGGTCGGCGGGTTTTCTCGGGGATCTCCCGTTTCCCCCGCCATTACAATTCAGCACTGCTCCATTCTCACCTCATGTCACCCCCCCACCAGCACTGGAGACCTCGATGTTAAGCGCTTACCAAAAACCTCTCACTCACTCTGCACCATTTGGTTTCAGTTCCTTGTGTGCTCATCTGCAGCTCTACTTCACAGCCAATGATTGGATCTTTAACTCACACTTGTCTTAGGATTCTACTGGAAAAATCACAGGTGTATGGCCTCACAATAACCTTACTCTGGTGCAGTCAAATGAGAGAGCGTGTAGGCCTATGAATGAAGTATAGTTGCCAATGAGCACATATGACTCTGAAACAAAATGGTACAAAAATGTTTCGCAACAAACACGTGACTCTGTGTAAAACTTAATATAATAAGAGGATCGGGAATAAATAGTTACAAGACCGATACGGCTGTCAGATACCGAATGATATGCTCTTTATTGACCAAACACTCGATATGATATCAGTAAGCCAGCACACAAATTAGACACGAACACTTCAACTAATGCTCTCGTATAGCGTTTGATCTACCTGAACGACCAATACTGCTGCATACCAGCTTGGCATGGACTCAATGAAATGATCGATGACAAGAAAGCATCCCATATGTTCTCGAATAGTGTTAAATCTGGAGAATGAGCTAGCTATGGCAGATGTTCAATACCATTCTAGTTCAGTATGTCGCCCATCAACAAAATCAGGTGTAAGACGGCCATTGACCTCCATGAAACTAAACGACTTACCAATGGCACCAGCGTAAGGCATTGGTTTCGTTTGATTCTCTAATAAGTTTTGCCCGGCATTCACACACACATATACATACACGTGTGTGTGTATATATATGTATATATATATATATATATATATATATATATATATAACGTGTTCAAAATAATTTGACTATGTATATATTTTAATGTAGTAGTTGCTTCTAAAATCTACAGTCCTAATTTTCGCAATAAAATAACAAAGAAAATTATTATAATCCATTTTCGAAAAAATACATTCATAAAAGAGATGTTTTCTTTTATTTGGCAGTGTTTAATCGTAACATTTACAAAATGATATTTTGTTGTTTCGACAGCCCTTTTTACACCTATATGAAAACCAAGTATGTCAGTAACAAATACATTAACTTACAAGTGCATTAATACCACTCTGGTCGGTTAACATTTCTACATTACAACAAACCCTCTACAGGATATGCTCGCGACTAATTACCAAACCTTCCATAAAATTGGCCAACGATTGGTTAAAGTTTTCACTTAAACTTCCGTGCGAAGTTCCATGGGACCTTCCAAACGAAGCGCCCGTTGTAGCGCACAGCCTGTTTAGCTGTATTTATATGTACATATATATATATTCAGGTACACAATAAATAAAACAACAAACCCCAAACAAGGTATACCAATAATAAAATACACTTTATTTGTGTACACACGGGCTTCCTTATAGTTTTTAACCGCCATTTATATATTCATGTGTGCATACATATAATTATGACCGCTTGGCTCAGTGGTTAATAGAGTTCCTAGTCGGTATGCCAAGGATCCCGTGTTCGATTCCCGTCTTGGGGAAGGTAAATTTAGTAAGCTCCCCGTGTTCAGGACTGGGAGTTGTGATGTCCTCTCATCTCTATCCCACGGAAGGTGCTGGCGATTCACTGCAGTGTTACCTTCGCCTTGCCGCGACCCTGGAGTTCCCTCTGATGACCAAAGCAATCCCCGGCCTGAAAAAAAGCATCCTGCAGTAGTTATCAGCAATAATACAACCAAAACTTCTGCGTACAAAAATACACTATATGTCCCAGGAATAAACTAGCGAGTACTGCATTCTGACGGAAAACCGGCTCAACGCTACACTCGCGACGCAGTGTTACCAAATTGTTCATGGCCTTTTATACATAATATGTACCTACCTAATTATTTTCCAACATGTATGTGTAAATATAAATACCATTAAAAGCCGTGTGCCACGATGGATATTTCTTTGAACGTTTTCATGCATGAGCTGTGGAAGGTTTGGCAGAGTGCTGGCCGTTTTCATGGATGCTTTGGTAATCAGCTGCGCAATATTCTATTGGTGTCGCGGTTCGCGGAGCGAGTTCACTCACCTCCCACCAAGGCGATACGGGTTCGATTCCCGGCGGGGTCAGTCACCGGACTTTCGCATGTAGAAATCGGGCCGGACGATGACTCTTGTCGGAGGGTTTTCTTGGGGATCTCCCGTTCCCCACGTACCTTTTCATTCCGGCGCCTCTGCATTGTAGTTCCTCGTTCCATGCCGTACTTCGGGGCAAGCAGAAGCCTGCGAGTGGCCAGTAGTAAGTATTTATACGCGATGCGATGCACTGGTCCTCGGGTACCCTTACCATACGATATTCATGTATATTTAATATTGTTAGAGAAGGAGATTTATCGCAGGAAAAGTTGCCTGTTTGCTAGGCTTCAATGTAATGTATTTACTTCTGTCGCTTTTATTTTGTTACTGGTGAGTCCCTATTTGACTGGGCCAATCATAACTCTGGTGCAAAACTACTGAATGGCTGAGATTCGTCTGTAAACAACTAGACTGTGCCACATAGCTAGTGCTAGGAAAAATTCGTGAGTTCAATGACCTGCATGCAGAATCCAATGCCCTATAAATACTCAAGCCCCGTCTATTCGTTCATTGTCTGTTGTCTGAATGAGTAGCGGGTAATGGACAAATCGTAGGGCTTCGGTATACACAGGATAATATATTCTAGCATGTTGGTCGTTGAACTCGCGAAGTATTCCTAGCCCTACACATTACCGTCAGTCAACAATACATGACGCAGGACGCTGCACTAATTTGCAGAAACGCTGGCAGAAAACATTCTCGTGATTTCCCACCATCTCTAAATATTGTATAGATGTGTGCATGTTGTAGGCATTATGTGTGTATATGTTGGTTTAAACGGCGTGTAAGGAACTAAGTGTGCATGTGTGTGCTTGTTCGCAGCAGCAGCACAAGAGGCAGATCTACCGGGAGTACGTGAACCCGCACAGCGGCGGCAAGATCCCGGAAGGGGCGTTCCGCGCAGACCGCCTCGCGCTCAACAAGCTCAACAAAGACGGCATCTCCATCCCTGACGGCGTGCTGCTGGACGTGCGGCCGCACGAGAAGCACCCGCACGCCGAGCGCAACAACGACCTGCGCAAGGCCGTCATCAAGGTGCGTGTTAGTCAACCCAGGGGCGTCATTTGGGGCTACAGGGGGGGCAAATGCAGGAAAGCAGGATCTCTAAAATCATGTTTACAGACATTCTTCTCAGAAGTGAACTGTCAAAATGTGGAATACTTACATGAGATAGACTATATGCTGTTTGGTACAGGCGAGGTTCCTCCTATTGGAGTGCCGTCTGCAGGGACACAGAGTATTTACTAATACAGAAGTGGAATAGCCAGTAGAACTGTAAAATGAATTCACTGGCGAACAGCGTGGCAGAAGAAGCGCCTACCGCTAACCATCGTGAGGCGGCTGGTCTGCTACCCGGCAGTCAGGCCAACAGGAAACCTGCCGTAAAAATCAGGAGCCAAACAGACACGTGTCTGGTATCAACAACCTCGGACAGCCAATAAGCGGTGAAGTCTGTATTACTATTAACTCTGTGGCATGGAGTTGTTTTGCGCGTTGGATGCACAGAGAGTAGTAGTGGTATAACTATGGAACTTGAAACGGTGGCCCTAATATTTTACTGGTAAAAAATGTGTACCACATTTAGTGTGATCCCCTTAATTACTTTCTTATCAATCTGAACAATAGAGTTCATGATATAGCTATGCGAAAATGTTGTTTTTAGCCATGCACGAGACCTCAGAAACAGTATTTCCAATGTGCGTGACTTTATAAAACTACTTCATAATCTCTCTCTTAAATGAGTTTTCTTTTTGCACGTAGATGCGTTGTGAGTTCTTACAATAGTTTTATAAATAAACACATATTTCTAACACGCTGCAACACAGTTAAATGGCCTTGTAGATGATGTTCATAGGAAGCTCAATGCCAGTTATGCGATGGATCATTTCCACCGCTGGTATCTGCAAGGGGTTAAATTTGTGAGTAGAACTTCGCTCTTCGGCGATGTTTGGTTTTTCACTCGAAGCTCTCTCCACAAGTGCCAATTGCTGTAGCATACAAATTTTTACTTGAACATTGTCGTTATAGGAATGCTATGCATCCTAAAAATGTTCAATTTGGGAATATTTGAACTACTAGCAACATCTAAGAAACTACTACTTCTACTTATTACAAGATTAAAATCATGCAATTTTCACACTTGAACAGAAAAAGTTACCTAAGCTATTATAGGCTTGCGTCAAGAAGCGACGATGCGGCGTAATGAGCGTAACCTAAGTTTCAGGCATGCAGAACGCTTCGTGTTGGTGTTGAGGTAGAGCAGGAGCAGCAATGAAATGGGGAAAAGAAGATTGGCCAGGAGTAAACCCTCCGACCATCAGCAAAGTTCGCCACGTTATCACCATGCGGAAAGCGGGAGTGGCGTCGTCTTCAATCGAACCCGGATCATTGTTGCGGAAGGGGCGTGGTCTATCTGCTACATTGCTGCAACGCTGCAGCTGGGATCTTGGACCAATTTTCCATTTGTCCGGTCAAAGTCCCTTGGCAATGTTGTTCATCGTGGCCATATATCCAATGTAATAGATATATATTGTAATTTTTAAAATCTATATTTGTAGAACCTTTGCTGGCGGAAAATACTAAACCAATAAAAAAAGTTTAATATTTTGGCAGATTTCTTGAAAATGTGTTTATGCCAATAAAGCTGTAAGCCACACGCTGAAATTGACTGAATTATCTGTTTTTCAAGTAAATAGCATATACATGTAATGCATGTATGTATGTGTATATATGTGTATGTACCGCAAAGCGATTCTAAATACGCGTATCTACAGCTGTTAAAAACATTTTACCAATAAAATCATGTAACCTAGTGGGTGGTATTTCTCCTAAATTCTATGTCTAAGGGCAATAAATAATTCCGGAAGAAGATGGCTGGTTTAAGGTTGTTCTTGCTTCGCGAATTGAGGGACGTTATTCTTTCGTAATTTGTGTATTGCTGTTTAACCGAGTTAACGAGAAGTCTTGCACGCCAATACCGAACGTTTGTAATTGGTCTGCAGAAACTTTATTGCGGCAAGTTAACTGTTGACCAATCATATAGTGAGTGAATGGCTATAGGGTTTTTTAAAATGTGTTGGGCAACAATGATTCTCGCAATTTCTCACTGTTACTCATATTGCCTCATTGCTGTTAAAGCGTGCGATTTCAGTCTGTTATTACTTGCTACATTTTTTGCGTTCACCTAACAAAAATAACACCGAAACAAGCCTCTTGTGCACGATTGTAACGTTATCATGCTTTTGAATACCTGGTACGAGTTATGACACGGATTTTTTTGTGCGTGTATACGTTACGTGTTTATTACGGAGATAGTCCTACTATACACGACCCGAACGTTGCCACCTAGGTTAGCAGCTCAACGCTTTGGTAGGTTTGATAGCTAGGGGAGAGAACAATTGAATTGCTCTCCCGTGATCCAGCGATCTCAAGCCGTGACCTGGCCTTCTTGGCCTTCATGATAATGTACGTGAGGTCAAACCAATGACCTCCGCTGACGTTTTGGCCATCATCCGTGTATAACTTCTTCGGACGTGAGTTTAGAACAGTTGTCATTGTGCAAGCGTAAATGGAATACGGGATAAAGAATAATTTAAAAAAATAATTAATAGAGACTGTAAAAATGGGCGATTTCACTAACCTGGAAACTAGCCTGCAAGCTTATCTGCGTACTCAGCAGACATCCGTTGTTCATTGGCTGCTCGCCGACACAGTGACACAACATCATTAGTCCTACATTAAGTTACTTATTTACAATTGGCTCAGCTCCCTCCACGTTGCTTCAAATAAGTCGAGGACCAATCACGAAGATGAAACGAACTAACACTTGTTTTAAATTTAGCTAGTGCCCAAACGAAAACTTGAATTTTTCAGGCCCAAACTTATTTAATGCGTGCGATTTTGACAACTGTTTTAATTCCTAGTCAGTTCAACTAATTTCTGTCACTATCTAGGCAAGCTTATATAACAAGAGTATTTCATCCACAGGCATTTGTGTGTTTAAAAAAACACGTTGGCAATACGCCACGGAGTTAGTATGTTCGGATTCTAAATAAATATAATATACAACAAAATTATTTTAACATTCTTGCAAGCTGTCATTTTAATTTTTATAAATTGTGTTAGTAATATTTTTATTTGTGTTTTAGTATATAATATGATCAGTATGAAAAATAATCTGTGAGAAGAGTTCTGTGTTAGTAATGGGTAACAGTAAATAGTTTCAGTGTCAAATATTATAAAATTAGCTTGTAAAAATCATTTAGCTGTTAATTAGTAACTTTTTCAGTTTTTTTCTTACATAAAAAAGAATTCTTACAAACACGAGTCATCCTCCTTCCTTTAGACTTTTTTTTTAATGTAGGGGAAAGGGAATAAACTGCAGCAAGTTGGAGGAACTTCATGTAAATTCAGACAAAAGAGAAGGTCGGAGGTGAAAATATTTACATAAACTTTTTTACCTTACATCCATAATGCTTCGTCTGTACTCATTATGGGTTTCAATCATTACTACATTCATTGTTATGTATAAACTTTCTAGATGCAAGTTAGGTTTTTTTTTTTTTTTTTTTTATTGTTCAAAGCACTCTTGAATAATTCTCAGCTGAAAGGTGCACAATAATAATTTAAAAGTTTCTTGGAAAGTGAAATTTGGACTGGACTACTGGCTGAAATGATTTGGATCTTAAACGAAGTCCTTTAGCTACGAGAAACCTTAAAAAAATTAGCTTATGCTCTAAATCCTCTTACATAAATCATTTCACTTGAACGTTATTTTGCAAGGAATGTGTGTGTGTATGTCTGTGTGTGTGTGTGTATATATATATATATATATATATATATATATATATATATATATATATATATATATATATATATATATATATATATATATATATAAAATTGAATAAATTCAATAAAAAGTTAATATATTTCTATCAATTTGTCTTAAAACATTTTATGACAAAATTGAAAAAATCGAAACACATACGCATAACTAGACATGCTAGACACAATTTGCTAATTTTCTGCAGTAATATAATTGTGTCACCGCTTTGAATTTTGTATAATTAGAACACAACGGGAGTGCTCGTAGCTTGGCGGTGCGAGAGCACAAGGCCAACTCTTGTTTGCTTACCACTTGTCCCATCGCCTCTAAGCCCATAAGGCGCTCAACGTATATTTGTCTTCCCCTCGAAAACTACTCTTGTGGACTTTCAAGTGAGAAAAATGCACAGTTTTATATTTGTACGAAATAACGATAACTATGCAGGCGTTATTATTGACTACATTGTCCTCGTGTAGGACAATATTAGCTTGAATTATAATTCCTCAACAGCACGCCAAAGTCAATATTTACTGTGCATGTATACAGTGGTACACACCCAACAAAGACCAACATGCTTACTGGAATGAAATACTTTACGCTGGCGTTAGAAATCATGGGTTAGTTGCTAAAATCTATAACGTACAATAAATTATTATTGTTTTAAAAATGACTGAAACTAGAAGGTTTTTACTTGATTTTCAACCGTGTTTAAAATACATTTTTGTAACTTTCAGCACATAGTCAGTGACATCTAATATGTGTGTAAATAACTTCAGCCAATCTATTTGTTTTAGTTGGGTGTGTGCCGCATCTCATGCAAATTTTGACTTTGACATGCCGTTATTGGAATACTACGTATGCGAAAAATTTCCACAAGGGAATAGTATAATCACTGGTAATGTCTGCAAAACTAACACTGTTTCCCACACACACACACACACACACACACACACACACACACACACACACATATATATATATATATATGTATATATATAATTATGAATTTTTCATCCTTCTAAGGCCTTAATGTGTGCTACTATAGTTGAGGACATTGCATGTGTTGGTGACAGGTGGTGCTGACGCCGGATGGTCGGTACGTGCCACCCGAGGGCCGCTACCACTACGCCAATCCGCCCACTGTGGACTCGACGTACGTGATCCGGCCTCCCATCGGCGCCTACAAGCAGGAGCTGAGGCGACCCCATCGGCCCCTGCCTGCGGCCCTCGAGCTGCCTACCAAGATGGAGCCTCCACCACCGCTCAACCCTGACTTCGGCTTCTTCCTGGGACTGGGAGGCCGCAACCTGTTCCTGCCACATCACAGTACTCACACATTCTTCACTGACCATCTCTACCCCTTCTACACCCCACAGGTGAGCGCTTCATTCATCTGTTCATAGTTGTCTATTGGACAGTGTCAACGTGGTCCCGTCACGTAGCTCGCACACCTCCTTTACCAACTACCTCGTCTTCTCATCCCACGTTGGAATCTGCTTCCCTTCACTTCTCCACAAATGAGCAGTGTCAACCTTCTGCTGCCAAGTAGCGTGCACACCTCTTGTCCACTCGCCCCATATTAGCACATCCTTCTTTTCACTTTCTTCTCTACTAAACCATGTCAAACTGGTCCTGCCACGTACTACACAGCACTCATATATATTGCCCTCTGACTAACGTTTCCTTTCACATGCACATGCCTTACCTATACATCCTTCACTGTCGAGCATCAACACTTTGCTTCTTCAACCCAAAACTCTTCGACTACCTCTACTTCTCACACTAAACTCAGGTAAGAGCGTTCTTCCTTTCCTTTCACCTTCTGCCAATGAAACATTACCAACCTGCTGGATCAAACAACATGGCCAGAATGTTCCACAAAAACCTCTTCACTTCTTTTACTGAACACAGGAAACATGCTGCTGTTATTTAACATTCACGTCTTCCACAAACCAACTCTTCCCCTTCTACTTACTCTAGATGTCCACCTATCAATGTTTTTTACTATGTTTTGACCATTTGCTGCACTCATAACGCACGAATAAGTTATTTCAGGCGTCCCATACCAAATATATGCAGCACATGTAATTTTTCTTTTTGAAATAACCAAATATGAGATTGTTCACGCCCATGCTTGGACATTATTCAGTTTTATTGTAACTGACATGGTGCACGTGCGTTTTTGGCTGAGCTGTTGACAAACATTCTGCGGTTGAACATTTCACGTATGACACAAATTTTAACAGTCTGTTAGTGTGTCTTCAACTAATCTCAGTAATGTGCTTTTTCTTGTTTACTTCACAGAACATGGTACTGACTTCTTGACGTGGTTATGTAGCACTTATGGACTATAAACCCGTACTCTAAAATCTCGAATTCTCTCGGCAAGTCTTTATCTCAAAGCTCCTACAAGGTGGTCGTATCTGGGTCAAGCACCATACTGCAGGATAGAGAACGCACAGAAATGCTCTAGATTGTTAACCGAGATAGGTGTGCAGATGGCGGCCGCCGCACATCGCAAAATGGTAACATGAGCAGCACAATGGACGCCGAACCTCTTTACTCTTACCGCTGCTAGCTGCTATTACCAGCTTACACTGTTTCCCGATCACCGCGTCTCCACAAAGGTAACACGAGCTGTACAAAGCACACGGAGGTATCTTAGCTCGACCGCTACTGTATCTTCTTACACTGCTCCGGCAGATAGTTACGACTCGCAACATAACTATTAGATTAACCATGGCAGATAACACAAAAGCTTCTCACAATTTATTACTTGTTGATATGCTAACGCTAGTTGTGCTTAAGACGATAAACTAATTAGTAAATTGGTACTACAATACTCACTACAACTTACGCTGGTGTTGTGAAACTAGTCCTTCGTAATATGTAAAACCAGTTTGATAATAATTGCTGCACGATGGTGCGGTCACCTCTGACCTGAGAGAAAGTCCCCAGTGCTCACTGTACAGGAAGAAGAGTGGTCTTCATAACTGCATGATACCTAACACTTCCTTACAATGCAAATATTAGTCTAGTCCAGTAAACTGGAGGTTCTGTAAGTATTTAGCAGCGAGATCGTTAATACTGGTCTTGTGATAAAGTCCTGTCTAGTCAAGTGACTCTTCTCGAGCATACAATAGCGGAATGTAAAATGAAAAACTTTTATTATGTAAAGCATTACTTGTGATAACTCAAAATCGTATAATACTGAATTGAACATTTCAGTAGACTGTATCCAAAGGAAAACATACATATATAAAAACCTTCATGACTGGGTGAAATTCTTGATATGTTGACGCGAAGCAGCAGTGTATTAATATATTTGGATTTGGCAAATCTTCTCAAGAAAAATACAAATGTTCTTTTTGCCCCATGGCTTAGCAGACAAAGCAGCCCAGATGTTTGTACATTTCATTGCTTTTTCTACGAGGTTATAAATATCATCATATTTTAATTTTAATTCAATCAGTTTTTAGTGAAGACACCCTAGTATGTATTCGGTATATTGAATATATATATTTTTAAATTAAATGCTGATAGACATTCTGAGATTGGGTCACACATTATGCAACACAATTTTCATGCTAGAGGTTTCCTCAAATTTCTGTCAGGGATGTAAACAGAAATGTAGGTTCTTATATATACCAAAAGAAGATCAAAACTGTTAAAATATCGGTCCAATATGGACCAGTCCAACCTGCGTATATAGCGATGGTCAGTTTTTTCTTAAGAATGCAGTCAGTGGGATGAGATGCAAGAAGAAAATTGATTGAACGAAGGTTGAGGACAAACCTAAGGAAATTATCCCTAGGCTCAGGGTGATTGAAAACTTTGTGACATTGTGGTAAGTTACAATTCTTGAAATATATATATATATATATATATATATATATATATATATATATATATATATATATATATATTTGACTATGTTATTAGTAATGTTAGTAATGTCCCGTTCAATACCAAATAGTGAAATTACTCGGGGAGCTCCAGGTCTTATAGGAAGGAGATCCTTACAGGCCCTACTTCGTGACATTCTTCAGAATGGCAGTGTAGAGGCGGGTTTTAACTATGCAGCCCGTTGTCTGGTGGATGTTGTCAGCTATACAAAGTTACTCAGTCCACCCTTATTATCGTCTCGTCATTTTGTTTGCCCGTGGAGGAAAAGTTGTGCTTGCTGAGGCACAATTGCTACTAGTGCAATAATACTCCCATGCTAAAAGTAATTGAACTGTATCTTACCAAAAGTTGAGTAAATGTTATTTGGTCGTTAATAGTATATTATTATGAGAGTGAATATAAATATTAAAATATTTCTTATTTTTCTGGTTGTACACATTTTTTTAAATAGCCATGCTGGTTATAACCACTCTTACATCATAAATAACCTGGCAATAATTATCTTAATAATTTTCATCCTGATTTTTTTTTTCAAGTTACCAGTATGGTTATTATTTTCCTGTAGCCCTTCGCCTTATAATCTCGTCATACTCTCGATTCTGGGTTTGACTTAATTGGCCAGCCCTGAGCTGCAATATATTCTCATTATTAGTTGAGATTCGGTGGGGCGTTGAGAGATTTGGTGTGTGCTTACCAGGGAAGGCTTTAGTGCGCGTGGAGGAGATGTGAGGTTAGTATGGAGCAACTGTGGAATGTAAAGGCCGAACAAGCCAACAGTGACTGAAGTTCGCCACATTTACATGCGATAATTGAAAGCCACACCACAGGGAATAAAACCCACGTTGTGGGAGGCGAGTGATGAGACTGCTACACCACCGCGGCACTGAAAATGAAAATACACTACTTTCTTCCGCCTTCGGGACGGGTCAAATTGTGTTAGAAGGTCGGGGATCGTCTGAATTAAAATTGGGCATTAACTGCCACATCAAAATAATACATTTGTTACTCTGTCTATGGTGTCTAGTGTAGTACAATAATAATTTCGAAAGTAAAAATTTAAACAAATTTAAAGAAATGCAAACTGGAAGAAAATATCCGTCTATTTTCCTCACTCCTCTCTAGTTGAAGAATATGTAAGATAATTTTGTAGAGTATATTTTTAAAATAAGCCAGGTAATGCGGCTGTGCGACACATAAGTTAAAGTGATTGGGTGGCTGTAGTCAGAGGTAGGCATTTTATACTGAAACTAGTTAGGTAGTTAAGTTAAGGGTGTTGGTTACGGTTAAATTAAATATGTTAATCAAATTACGGTGGTTTTACTCTACATAGTTTAGAATACGGAGTACTACAAGGTAATTTTATATATTTAGGTAGGAGGTGAGCGACTGTTTAGTTAATTACGTCAATTTTCTACTCTATGATGGGTGACTCTTTGGACACCTTAGACCTCAGCATAACATGACGCCGGACGATGAATGTGCTCGGCTATCGACGGACGACGGCGCGTCGTGGGTCTCGACCCAGGACTATCCCGGCGAGCTGGTGTCGGCTGGAAGGCTTGAAGGAGACAGAGCCCGATTCCCCCGATACTTTGCATTATATACCCACACTTCAGTGCAGGTGGGGAGAATCGCTGAGGCATTTGTCTTGTGTAACTACTGACCTGGTTGCACTGTCGTCGTCGCTAGTCCGTCCTCCAGGCGAGGCTCTTGGTAATTGTAACAAGCTGCTGGCTCTACCTTCACCTTGGCCTTCTTTTATACGTTGTGACCCTGCCTGAGTTGTGATAAAACACGTGGATTATAATTTTTTCAGGTGCAGCAACGGTTGGAGAACAGAATTTATGTATTTTAATTCAACAACTCTGAGTTTACGAAATTAGTGAAACAAAAACTAAATCACACTAGCTCTTAAGTAAACGTATCAATATGCTGTATTTTGGTGAAAGGAAAGAAGTTAAATGGGGTATGCCATAGTCCCGTCTATTGGAAGGCCCCGGCCTTCTTTATTACAATCCTACAAACCAGGCTCTTCTTGTCTTTAGAATTTTGCATTCTTTCACGGAAATGACTTTCCCTGACCCGTCTGTCTCTTCTACGTACAGACGAATTAGGAAAATACATTCCCATGGTAGAGGAAGTGGTTCAGGAAAACTGATCCTTGTATGCATCGTTGTCACATAAAATTGGATGTAGTGATGTTGGTCAGCGAGGTTTTCAGCTGTGGTAGGGGTGAAACGACGTGACCATGGAGCAACACCGGAATGAATGGCCACGGACATGGGGAAACAGGATATCCCCGAGAAAACCCATCGACCAACAGCGTCGACCCCGCCGGCAATCG
The DNA here is from genome assembly GCA_003012365.1 of Medauroidea extradentata. NCBI lineage: Eukaryota > Metazoa > Arthropoda > Insecta > Phasmatodea > Phasmatidae > Medauroidea > Medauroidea extradentata. The sequence continues at coordinate 65,394 of PNEQ01005551.1, forward strand.
AACCTGGATCATTTCGTTGGGAATGGCCAAGTTCAAGGCCGCGACCTTCCTCTAGAGACGACTATACTCATGCACTTCTGTTTCGCCACAACCCACCCTGAGAGAGTGCGTGATTGTTCGCCCTTACAGCCGGTGTCGGAGCTGGATGCCTTCCTGCAGCAGCTGCAGCAGGGGCGACTGGTGAGGGCGGCGTCCAGGTCCTCAACGTCCCCCACGACGTTGAGGCACAACGGCGTCGTGTCGCGGCTGCCGGGCGTCGAGGGCAGGGACTACCCGGCGCTCACCACCCTGCCAACCACCTCCTTCAGCTGCCTGGGCCGCCGACACTCCACTAGGATGTACGCCGACCGCGAGGCGCGGTGCCAGGTACATGCCACTCTACATAATAACATCACATTTAACCCTCGCAGTGGCCAAGCGTAGCTGTGTTCCAAGGGAAGCGGTACTTAGCAGTGAAATACACAGATCTTGAGTTGTCGGTGGAGCCATTAGACTGTGCGCTGGTAAATCTCCTGCCAGTAGCGTGCAAGAGGCGAGGAATGAATTGTCCTGTAACAACGGCCATGAACATTTCGCGACAAGAATTTTGCCCCAGTTTGTTTCAATGCCTTGTGTGCTCATCTGCAGCTCTACTGTGTGGTCAATGATAAGATGCCGTAACACCCAGCGTGCGGAGGTTAAACCCGCAAATCACAGACGTGATATGTGGCAGTTATCTGTGTACTGATTGGCGCAGTCAAATGAATAACGACTCTGCACAAAAACACTCTGTCAATAACCTTTAAGTTGTACTGCAGGTGTGCACGTAAGGCACTGAAACAAAGTAGGGCATAAATCGTTTCACCAAAAATTCCCGTCCCTACTAATGAGAGACGTCACTTCACAAAGGCACGTTGCAGACGTGCACGCAAGGCACTGGAACAAACTAGGGCAAAATTCTTTTCGAGAAAAGTCCATGGGCCTACCTGTAACAGAACTTCAGTATTCTAATCGATTGATTCCTGCAGGCCTCTCAATGTCACAATCTCTAAAGGCACGAGTATTTTGAGGATTAATTCTAGACTAGGTTGAATGTCAAGAACGTTTACTACACTGTCACTTCTGTTACTGGACGATGTCTGTTTTGAGAAACCGTTAGCGACAGCAAGCCAGTAATAAATAAGGAAATAATTATTGGGAATATCACGTGCTACCATTTGTACAAGGTTAAACAATGGATTATCGACTGTGGCCAGTGTGTGTAACGCACTGTGAAGTCTAGGATGTTTTTAAATTAATCCAGGAAGTACTCGTGCTTCAATGTATGTACAGTAAAATACAATACTGCTTCCTTTGCAACGGACCACACTTCGCCGCTGAGCTCTTATTAGTATAAACAAACATAGTAGAGGACGACACGGCTGCGTCACCTCTTTTGTTTACAATATTAATTTTCATATAATACATGAAGGATATGACGACTAACCGGTAATGTTTCCTTATAGAAACATACCATTTTACTATCCTGTGCTTATTAATGGATGAAATCGGTATTGGAGTTATTTGGTGTTTATTATTTGGTGAGAGAAATTAGCTTAATTATTTCATAGCTACGCTTTAATTTTTCGGTTACAATGTACGTAATGAAAAGTAAAGTAATTAGCTACGACCCTAATGAAATGTTTTCAGTGGAATATCGTTAAATTTTTAATTAGGAAGTAGTTAAGAAAAATTAATCATTATTAATGACGCGGGCTCTTCAAGGACACCTGAGATTCCTCAAAATATTTTTCCTGCAGTTTGTTTCAATGTCTTACGTGCACATGTGTAGCTTCGCATCATAGTTACTGGCAACGTGTCTTTGCGCAGAGAGACGTCTCTCATTAGAGTTTACCAATCAGGAAAAATTACCGTGCCACCACACGTTGCACGAGGGTTAAAAAAACATCCAGTAAATAGACACACTGAAATTTCGCACAGACAAGATAAGCCATCTATTTAATACCGATCTAATTTTTGTACAGATGTTCCTTGATGAGTTCAGAATTAGCAGTAAGCACACATGTATAAGCATATCTTCGTACTCTAGATTGGCAGCGTCTGGCGCACCAGATTTTGTATTCAGAATTATATAAATTTCAAACTATTGCAATATGCTGCGTAATACACCATCAAGAATTTGGTCATAATTTTTTATTTTGGTCATAATTTTAATGTGTCCTTCATTTATATTTTGATAAAGTTCACTTTGTCCTCGGGATTTTGACCTTTCAAATTCCCAGTTATTAAAAAAAATAAAAATTAAGATGGTAAGATTTATTTATAATTTCTTTAATTTACTCGGTAATGCTTAAGGAAGCAACTTTATAATGAGTTAAAGTAATAAATGTTTTTTTATACTTAGAAAATTGGTCCAAAGTCAATTCCTCCACCCCCCCCCCCCACAAAAAGGTAGCAATCTTTCAAATTACTTATTATGGTAATGACAGTTCGGGTACCACAACCTGTGGGCCTAATAGTCGTAAGGCCCATTCAATGTTGGGGCAGAAATTGCGAGAGTCCAGATTAATATTTCACACGGTTTTTTTTTATATCGTGGTGTAACAATAATTGAAATGACTAAGCTGTGACTCGTAAACATTTTATCAAGAACTCTTGTGTTGTAATAGTAAGTGATCACTCGCTCAGTTGCCAATGGTCTAACTGTTCGATGTGAGTAAATGTGAATAGTTCTATTCCTGAGCTTTTATGCTATAGTTGTTTGTTGGCCTGACTGGAAACTTACTGCATCACTAGGTGGACATGCAGTGACTCAACCGCAGCTGCATCATGGGTTTTTCCGGAAGACGTCATTGGGATCCCCAAGTGTACTACAAAAGTTGGGCATGGGCTGAGGATCTCCACTGCAGCCGTTGCTAATGTGACTCTCTACATGATGTAAAGTCTATATTTAGACCTTTGGTCGCCACCGATTGACGTCACTAAATGGGCCGTGTATAAGACGCCGAACTGTGAAATCGCAGAATTTAAATCCTAATTCGACTGTGGCGTGTGTTTACGTCGGCAGCAGCGACGAAAAGCGCCTCTGGGATGGCGGAAGCAACGAAGAGCACCTTGGGGGCGGCAGCAGTACCAAAGAGTGCCTGGGGCGGTGTCGTAGTGGCAGTGGTTGGCATCGAGGCTGGGTAACACCAGTAGGTTGCAGAAGGGAAGGACGAAGAACAACACTGGAGTTATGATTGGGAGAGCAATAACTGGTTATTAAAAGGGACTACCTACCTGGTGATTCAAGAGCAGCAGGAGAGCATCGGGAATTGCTGTCAGCTGAAGTTAGTGGTGCATCCGACGTGCTGCGCAACAGACTGTGAATCACCACCACTAAAGGATAATAAGGTTGCACGTTGATGAACTGTGGCATGGTATAATTATAATATTTGATTGAACTTTTGAAATAAATTATAATTTAAATTAATTAATGGCTAATTTTTCTTTTGCGTAATTGTAAGAGCCAACCATTGTTACTTTCCTTGAATTATATATCTGTTTGCTATTCGAAATGTAAAGGTGTTTCAAAGGATCAAATTAATTACTATACTATTGTAATGAGACTTAAGGGCTTACGTGTAAAAATAGTTTACCTGCCATGATAAATGTACAAAAATTATATTATGATTTGGAATTCGTTCATACACTCACTTTCCCACCTTGCTCATGTAATAAAATATTTTTCTTTGCTTTTCTTTTTTATGTTGAACATGTATGTGTAGACCTCCCATACAGGGTTCCAAAACCTCCATGGGGGCCGCGGTGGCCGAATGATCAGACCATTCGCCTCCCACCAAGGCGATCCGGGTTCGATTCCCGGCGGGGTCGGTCCCCGGATTTTCGCATGTGAAAATCGTGCCGGACGATGCCGTTATTTGGCGGGTTTTCTCGGGATCTCCCGTTTCCCCCCGCCATTTCATTCCGGCGCTGCTCCATACTCACCTCATGTCACCCCTCACCAGCGCTAAAGACCTCGATATTAAGCGCTGACCAAAACCTCTCACTCACTCATTCAAAACCTCCATCTCAAACGAGTCCATAATTGGCTCTCACATGTAACATTATGTAACACTATATTGTTTTATTCTTTCTGTGGAGAGCAGACACAACCGAACATACAGATGGCAGATGCAAAAGCCATGCATCAAAGCGATGTGGTTGGTATTCAGAACTTTCACTTCGAAATTCGCGACGTCGTCGTTAAACTCTGGAGGTGGTCCTTTTAACAGTGGTTAACCGGACTGTTGCGCAGTTATGTCTGGATATGTGCATCTCCACAAATACATGCCCTCACACACGTAGCCTACACACGCGCGCGAAGCTCCTTTCACAACACATGCAGTTTCGTTTCCTGCACACTTTTCTCGTAACCCCTGCCCCAGATGATTTCACTCAGTAAGATGTCACAGGTCAAGTCACAGGACCCAGGAGCTGTCATTACCATTGGGTGTGGTTCGCGGAAGATGAGTATCTTCTTCGCAGAACGTCGACGCAACAGATCTGCCCGCCTGACCTCAGTAACGTAGAATAAACTCTGCTGTGACGAACTATAGTAGTCATTAGCTTGCCAAAGGCGGGTTTTCTGAATCAAGGATATTTATATTCCACCTACAACTTCACTTAGTTTTTCCTACATAAATACGTCCCACCCTACTTCATATCACGCGTGACTGAAATATTTAGTAGATTATCTTTGTGTAACTTGGTACAACTCTTGCACGTCAGCCTTAGGTTTATCTCCGAGCATGTGTACTCAAGCCAAGAGAATCTTCTCACTAGTTACTCTATGACACAGTGATACCCCATCTTTGGTCTTGCCTTCAGCTTCTTCATTATTACTGTCTCAGCTCCTTCCAAATTGTTTCAAATAAATCAATGACCAACGGCGCAAGTAACAAAAAAATAATGGAACTATACGCATTCAAAATTTATCCTTCAACAAAGAACAATTTTCATTTGAGTGTGTGAATGTATATATATATATATATATATATATATATATATATATATATATATATATATATAGTGTTCCGAGTCAGTAGCAGGTATTAGATTGACAGCGCCAATGTATATTATTGTTACTGTAAAACCACACGTCTGTGATTTGCGAGTATAATTGTCAGACGCCGAGAGTTAAAAACATCTAACCACTGAGTGAGAGATTTTTGGTCAGCGTTTAACATCGAGATCTTAAGCGCTGGTGAGTGGTGATATAACGTGAGTATGGAGCAGCGCCGGAATGAAAGCGTGGTGGAAATGGGAGATCCCTGAGAAAATCCGCATGATTCCCACATGCTAAAATCCGAGACCAACCCCGCCGGGAATCGAACCCGGATCGCCTTCGTGAGAAGCGAACGGTCTAACCATTCGGTCACCGTGGTCCACATCTAACCACTGACCGTGAAGAAGAGCTGCAGATGTGAACGTAAGGCATTGAAACAAGCTGGTGCAAAATTATTAACGCTGATATTCCCGGTCCCTACTCAATAAAAATCAACAAACAGGACATCCGCTAATAACTAAAGTTTGTTAGTTTATAAAATATAATAAAAAAATCGAAGAGAAATTAAGAGTAAAGTTCAGAACCACCATCTCCTGTTTTTCAAGTAATAAGCAGATCCTAGATAGGTCAGAATTTCATTGGTTGTCGCAGTTTGTCTTCACAGTGTCTTTATTTCACTTGTTTACACAGAACTCTCTTGAACGACTGATTATGACTGGTCCGCTAGGATTCTCCGGCTTCACGCTCAGTGGTCACGCTAACGACACTGGTAGACAGTGTTGGTTAGTTCATCGTACCCAGTTTTTTTTATATATAGGATGAGTCGGGAGGAAAGGTACATGCTTCGAGGTGTGATAGTACTGGTGATTCTGAACAAAACGTTTCTAATAAACATATGCTATTTTCTTAACCGTTTCAGAGAAACCGAATGAAAACAACAAGGAACGGGATAAGCGCAGGTGACGGTAAATCCCGATACTGTTATCGTATGTTTTGTTTAATTGTGTACATTTCCTCCCAAAACATGTTCAAACACTACCACCAACTTCAATGCATTTTGCTGCTCTGATAGACAGCTGCTGTGATGCTGATCTGAGCTCATTAGTACATAGCTTTACTTGAGCACAAACATGGTAAATACGAGTGAGAAGTTCCTCTCTTGTGTCTACCCTGCACGTGTAGACTTCGCTTTTAAGCCAACCCCACACCGTGTGGAAATGTACACAATTAAACAAAACATACGATAACAGTATAGTAATTTACCGTCACCTGCACATTTCCCGTTCATTGTGGTTTTCATTCGGTTTATCTGAAACGGTTAAGAAATGGGCATATCTTTACTAGGAATATTTTGTTCAGAATCACCAGTACTATCACCCCCAAAGCATGTACCTTTCCTCCCGACTCACCCTGTATACTCGAGTGGGAAATTTTCGGTGAAGCCGTTCAGTAATATTTACTATGAGAAATAACATTTTGTGAATATATTTCAGTAAAGTTTAAGCTACAAACCCGTATACAAGCCAAATTTGTTTTACTCTTTGAACACTGCATATGAAACAGGCCTTGAATAACTCTAGGCGTGAAAAAACATAGGATACTAATCACAGGCTACACGTTCAAGGTGAAATCTATGGGAAACTCCTTGGTACATCGGCCAATGAACAAACAGCGAAGCACCAGTGTGCCGAGAACTTGTGTATTCTAGCCAGCGTATTCAACCTGTGACATGTTCCTGTCCGTGTGGCATACATATTATATCGCGTGGAATGTGATAATTGCCTTTGTTAATTTGCAGGTAACACTCCTCGACAATGTAAAAAAAAATTATCTTAATAGCAAATGCGTGACCACTGTTCTTGACACGTGCCACAAACAAAGGTCTCGGAAGCCGCACATGGTGACTATCGTATGGAGGAGAATAGAATCTGGCGCGACAAAAGGAAAAATGATACGCTTTCTCGGAGACAATGGTTCTTCTAAGAACTGAGCAGAAGCTTTAAATCCGTGTCTGTCATGATACTGCTACGAAAAGCCCATACTTGCCGCTGTGCTTGTTCGAGTGTTCGTATGTTCTTACGCCGCTTGCAGCAAGGATGTAGACTTGAATTTTTCGGGGTTGCTGAGGGGAGAGTACTTTTGTTTCAGTGCATATACCACACATATACATACATATAGAATAATTGTTGAGTTTCATTGTTTGGTTTTATTGCAGTTATTTTTTAAAACTTCGGTACTGCAGTGGAAAGTATGACAGTTTCTTCGGAATTTTGGGGAGGTATTGGGGGGGAGGAGAGATACATTCTGCTAAACCTTCCCTCCCCTCCGGTTTCCTCACTGTATTACATCAATATCATTTATTATGCGTTGTTGTCATACCAACGTCCCCGAGGAGCCGCGGTGGCCGAATGGTCAGACCATTCACCTACGACCAAGGCGATCTTAGTACGATTCCCAGTGGAGTCGGTCCCCGGATTTTCGCATGTGGGAATAGTGCCAGACAATGCCGTTGGTCGACGAGTTTTCTCGGGGAGCTCCCGTTTCCCCCGCCCCTTCATTCCGGTGTTACCCTTCACCAGGGCTAAAGACCCCAATGTTAAGCGCTGACCAAAATCTCTCAACATCACCGAGATGTATTGAAATATTATTAGTGTAGAAACTTTTTTTATAAATAATTCTTTAAAACATAAGTTCACTGCTTTACCTTATACTTAAAAACCAAAATTATATATATATATATATATATATATATATATATATATATATATATATATATATATATATACACACATTTGAATTAAATTTGTATTATTAATAGTAGTATTATTCTCAGGTAGATAATTATTTAATATACTGCAACGAACTAATAAAATTAATATCTTTATACTTTGAGTGATATAAATTTAGCTTACTGTACTTTAACCAAATGAAAAACGTACATGACAAACGTACGTGGTTCTTGTGTGTGAGTACTAACTAGTAAAACTTTATGAATCACAAGTTATGGTCTTAGTCAGCCTCAGCTATAGTAATCTGATTTTTCGTGGAGTAAGTCTGAATGCGTGGCCAATTAATAAGTGCATCAATATAAATTTCTCTTAGTTGCATAATTAGCTAAAACCAATGCGTATTTTGTCTTGAAAAAATTCGTTTACATATTATACATTGTTGTTAACCAAAAATGTGCAACAGTTTTTTTATTTACTCTCGCTTAGGATTTAAAAAGTAACTGTAGTAAAAACAGTAAAATGATGGATCATGGTCTTAAAACTCCATTGCTAAAGTATGTAGAATATCACAACGTTTAGTACCACCGTATTCCATGAATTGCTGCGTAGTATCATGATATAGTCGTCTTTAGTTCAGCGTCTTAATTGATTGGACGGCAATAATTTCGAACGGCTTAAATGTGTGTATATGAATCACAAATGTACAAATGGTAACGTGTAAGAATTCTCATTGTGACAGATAATAACAATACGCTGCTAGAAAGGAAAGGGGAAGGCTAAAACTAAGAAAAGAGTCAAGTTCCCTCCGACTTACTTAAACGCCTGATAATCAAATAAAGACCGTGTAGTAAAAACAAGTATTTTAAAAACGCCGTGCATCCATAAGATACCTCCCGATGTAAAAATACACGAGTGAGTAGGCCTACGATGTGCTAAAGAACGTTCTCAGAAGCGTGGAGATGTCCACGCCTTGCAACAAGGCGGTCCCGTGGTTGTTGGTTGTAGAGAGAAAATTTGACTATTTGCCAGGTTACAGTTTTATATTTACGTGTCCAACTTTCTTTTTTTTTAATTTGTGTGCTTACATTATACTGGGCCAGTGATAATTTTGGTGCGCCGATACTGGTCGTTTGTTGTTCGCGTTTGCATGTTGAACCATGTGAAATAATAGCATAAGTTGGTACATGAGTGAAAAATGTTACAGTATTTTTAATATTATTCTGCCAGCAAAAATGTTCATAACTTTATTCTGTCACTTTACCCATGGTTGGCTTTTTGTGTACCATGTGAGCATCGTTTGGACAAGAGCATGGGTGTGATTCGAGGATGTTAAGGGGTGCATTTGCCACTCCAATATTTATGAGGGAGAAAAAAAAATTGCACGATATTTTCACTTTTAAGTAACTTTTTTTCTCTGAGGTTATAAACCTCCCTTTCGCTGTAGTAACATTCGCATAATAACTTCGCCGAAAATGCATGGCTTATATAGCTCCTGTTTGTACCTTGAAATCAGAATTTTTCCGGGGGAGAACCCCCGGACCCCCTTCCCTTCTTATTAAGTGGATTGGCGTCTCTTTATTGCCCCCTCAATCAAAATGCTGAAATCCCGTCCTTGGACAAAAAAAAAAAACAAGTAAGTGCAAGAGCACGTGAAATGTTTGTTGGCGTGTTTAAGGGCAGTTAATAGACTATTCTCATCTAGTCTTTGTAAACGATGCTTTCGCCGTGTAATTTGGGCCAGTACCGAAGTAACAGCTTGATTCCCTCTTCCTTTCGGCCTTAGAGAGGACCTTTCCCTCCATGTTAGGGCACGCGCAGTTTTTCCAGATCTGCGAGCTCATACGTCACGGGAGTGTGGCGGGCATTTCACCGGTCTCGTCTTCCTCTCCCGGAGTACTTCACCGGACCGGTGAAAGTCGCGATGACCGGCCCCGCGAGGTCATCAGGTCAACATAACTTTTACCATCCTTGGGATTATAGTTTTTTTCTTTGTTTATTGCAAATGCCTTCTAGGGACAGGGAAATTTCGCAAGTAGAGTCACCTCCAGAATAGACTCCTTCCGATATATTCATTGGCTGCTTAACCAGTTTTACCCTTGACCAGGATACAAAGGAGTGGGTACTGTGCATGACAGAAACGAGCGGCCCTGGTAGGTATGCGACGACCCGATTCTTTAAGGGGTTCTTCTCAGTTTTCAACGCCTTTTTTTATTTTCATATTTGTACCAGATATTTTTTTTCTTATTTTAAACATAAATTGGGATTAAATCTTCCTCTTAGGAAATTTGTGAAACCCTAATAGTTTTTGCGTAATGAGTCGTAAACGTCAAAATTTGCACTTTACGGTTTTATGTACGCCACTAAAACCAACAGACATACCGAACCGAAAAAATTCACAGTGTATAACAATCTTGTAGGCTGTGATTTGACACATACGAAAACAAAAATAAATACATTGAAAAATACGTTGAAAACTGAGGTAAACCGCGCCCATAACGTTATAACACGGTGTTGATGTTCGCGCACGTGACTACTTCACTGACCGTGTACTAGTAAACGATAGTTATATAAACCGGTTTCCCCAGAAATATTCCAACGTCAGCGCAGCTCCATCTACCATGTCTAGGGCCGCTCGTTTCTGTCACGGACAGTACATGTTACCATAGAGTAAGGTGTTACCTTGCACGAGAGTTATTGACTCACATTCCTGAAGAGATGTTTAGTAAAAAGAGTCCCTGATTTTTGATGGGAAGTATTTTTCACCAACTTCTTGTAATGTCTTACGTGCACTTATGCAGGTCTGATACAGTTTGAGTAATTTATAGTGTCTTTGAAGCAGTGCTGCTGACTGTAAATACTGCCCAATTTTCCCCAGTTTTCACTTTTACTTCACCTGAAGACGGGAGCAGATGTCAGCTTCCGAAACATTGTGAAAAGTAGGTCTTTAGAAATATGCCGTGTTCTTTTGTGTCTTCATCGTTGTGTCGTATAGTCTGTTGTCTGTGACGTCGTTATTATTTTGTCCTGTGTCTATTATTGTCTTCGTCCCAGTATTGTCTGTGCTGGCTTAATTGTGATGTCCTGAGTTTTACAGATTATTTTGTTTTGTATTTCGACTTTTATTTTTGGATGTTTATTTTGTTCTCCTTTATTTGCTGTTGGCCAATTACTTGTGGGATTTTTCATGTGCTGTTATTTTGGTTTATGTTTGTGTTGACTACAGTCAATAAGGCTTTTTTTCTCATTCTTTTAGTTTTTCGTTTGTTTGTTTTTCCCTAGTTTGTTTTTTCCTTAGTCTCATTCTAATATTTTTGGAACGACATAATATTGCAGTGGCGTATGTCCACAATAGTACAGTACAGTGATTTATATTTTATCTCTCACGAGTCTTACGGTTCTGTAACCTTGTTTCGCGGTAACCATATAACTATTGGCACAGTCAAATGAGCCACCCCTCTGCAAAAAGACGTGCTATCAACCATCTTGGAGCAGAGCTACAGATGTTCAGTCAAGGCGTTGAAAAAAGTTGGTACTAAAATCTTTTTATCAAACTCTAGGGTCCCTATTTACAGTAAAAGCCCTCCAGGACATGGAAATGCTGCATGTTGAATGACTTTCTTTATTCTTCAGTTCTTTGCGATGTGTTCATTGGATGCTCATCCACTTTCGCACGTTACCGGGAGGCAAGCGTTTGGGTTATTGTTATCTCTGCTCAGATTTCTAAAGGAATGTCTGATGAATTCAGCCTATCATTTTTGTGGAACCTATTTGTTACCAACTTCTTTCAGTTCTTTACGTGCACAACTGACACCACAAAGTATGTATTTTTGTTGACAACGTTGCAACGCCTGATAATAAAATGTATGGTTTTTCGTAATAGTAATACTACTACAAAGTATAATAATATGAATTTTGTTGCTCCAAATAATCATAAACGTAAGTCTTGAATCGTCTTCACACATTTAGAGTTTTTTTTTTTTTTTTCTATTTCTATAGTAGTAACGTAGTAGTATTTTGAAATGTGTTTAATATTGTTCCACAATTAGAGGCACGATTATTTCGTGGGTTCATTCTAGTTCATGTTGAACGTCAATAACGTATATTTCAAGTCACTTCGGTGATTGGACAACAACTGTTTTCATACACCTCTGGCTAGGGACCCCTGTATTTCGCGAAAATAATTTTGCCTCACTTTGTTTCTGTACCTTACGTGCACATCTGCAGTTTTGCTTCATAGTCAGCGATTGGATATTTTTTAGGATTCTACCGGCAAAGTACAGGTGTGTGGTGTTGCAGGAACGTTGCTAAATTGGTTCAGTCAAATGAAATACGGCTCTTCGCATAGACACGCTGCCAATGACGAATGCAAGTCAGTAATAAATAAGGAAACATTTAGTGGGGATATCACGTGCTGTCGACTTGTACGGCTAATCAACTGTGTCCAATGCGGTTATAGGCCTGAGAAGTCTAAGCTGCTGCCAGATGAGTCCGTGAAATAACTGTACCTCTGTCCTTAATTGTAAAATAATCCACAAGAAATAATTTATCACAGAGCAAAAAATTAATTTAAAAAATATGTTAATAACGTTCATTTGAGGGGAAACATCACAAATTTGCTTTTGACATCGTAAATGTGTGAGAACGTGAGTTTTGAGGAATTATTCTATGCCAGGTTAAATTTTCAGTGACATTTCTGTAACTAAATGACGTATATATTAACACACCTTGACGACTACAAACTAGTAATGAGGGTATACGTAATGGAATAATTCGTGGGACCACCTCGTTTTAACCGCTTGTACGACAAAAACTAATTTGCGAAACTATACATACACAGATATCGCTATTGTAAAGAACAAACTTCACCTTCAAATGGCCCAGGTGTTCGAATACCCGAGTTAAGTGATTAGAATAACAATTGTACATGGAATATATCAGTAGTAAAATAAAAATAATGAGGGCAGCGAAAGTGGGCGCAGCTGACACTTATTTGAATCGAGGTAAACGTGACGAAATGCATAAAGAAAATTATGTAAATACTTCCAACTCCTCCTATAAAACTTGATTTCATTTAAATTTTGTAAATAACATTAAAACGCGAGTATTTTCGCAAAAAGAAAATTCACAAGCAAAAGCAAAAATATTTTTGTGTTTATTTAAATTTCAAGTATATGTATTACTCACTATTTCAAGCAAATTTAAAAGCGTACAATACAGGGTGTAAAGAAATTAATGGCCCAAACACCGGGAGGTGATTCCTAATGAAAAATGAAGTAGACATTGTATAGGACACTTTCAAGAAAAGTTATTATTAAGGGCGGAATAAGCCCTTGAAAATGGAGTTTGAAAATCGTATTTTGGCAAAATATAAAGAATAGTTAGGAGTTAAATTACGATTCTTTGGCCGGTGTTAAGTATTATTGAGATCTTAAACATTTAATAATTTCAGCTTTCTAACTTTCCAAATTCATCAAAATAATAGGGGTTGCCTTCCTTACATCGCATATAATTACGTTGGCGTTACGTTTTGTGAACGTTACATGTTGGCTTTTCGGGCAGTACACCGTGAGGAACAAAAAAGGTCCGATTGTCGCAAATGCTTAGAAAGCACCGTTTACCAGAAAAACGGAAACAACGGTTCTGTGCCTGGTATGTAGGCAAAATGTGCTACATCCACTAAGACATGTATTTGTATCATGCTCTCAGGAAAATGCAACCCGCGATGCCGCTGTTGAAGCTTGTCGCAAAATGAAGTTACATAAACTTAAAATAAAAAATAAAATAAAAAAACATGCCTATGCACGACTCGGATAATGTGGCAACAAATTTGGTTTAGCAAAATTTACAAATTGTTATTATTTTGACGACATAATTGTACAAAATTCATAAACAAGAGAACATCATTTAGTACATTCTGAAAGAATATCAGTATGCCATGTACGTATTTCGATAATAAATTAATAAATAAAGAAATATCGTATGGAGGATACACCCTAGGGTGGGGATAGCTCCAAACTGGATGATGGCATTCTGGTTTTGGGCCTGTAGGCTGCAATTATCTCTGCATTGTGACTGCACCAGTTTTTCGGAAGTGGGAATCGTGTCGGACGATGTCGCTGGTCGGTAAGATTTCTCAGAGAACTACCGTTTCCCCCGCCTTTTCATTTAGGCAACGCTCCCTCGCAGGGTCTCATTCCATTATCACAATGCAGAGATATGACAGTCTACAGGCCCAAAATCAGAATGCTATCAACCAGTCCGGATTTATCCCCGACTTGGGTGCATCCCCGGTACGATTTTCTTTATTGTTTTATTTATTAGCGAAATACATACATGGCATAATGATATCTTTTCAGAATGTACTAAAGAAAGTTCCGTTGTTTATGAATTTCGCAGATTTATGTCGTCAAAATAATAGCGCTTTGTAAATTTTGCTAAACCAAATTTGTTGCCAAATTAACCGAGTCGTGCAAAGGCATGTTTTTGATTTTAAGCTTATGTAACTTCATTTTGCGACAAGCTTCAACAGCGGCATCGCGGGTTGCATTTTCCTGAGAGCATGATACAAATACAGGTCTTAGCGGATGTAGCACATTTTGCCTACATACCAGGCACAGAACCGTTCTGTCCGTTTTTCTGGCAAACGGTGCTTTCTAAGCATTTGCGACAAGAGGACCTTTTTTGTTCCTCACGGTGTACTGCCCGAGAAGCCAACATGTAATGTTCACAAAACGTAACGCCAACGTAATTATATGCGATGTAAGGGAGGCAACCCCTATTATTTTTATGAAATTTGAAAGTTAGAAGGCTGAAATTATTAAATGTTAAAGATCGCAATAACACTTAACACCGCCCAAATAATCGTAATTTAACTCCTAACCATTTTTTATATTTTGACAAAATGCGATTTTCAAACTCAATTTTCAAGGGCTTATTCCGCCCTTAATAACAACTTTCCTTGAAAGTGTCCTATACAATGTCTACTTCATTTTTCATGAGGAATCACCTCCCGGAGTTTGGGCTAATAATTTCCTTACACCCTGTATAATGAATACTATAGTACTTATTATATTACAAAAATCCTTTGGATATATAACAACACGAGAACAGGTTTAACAAAAATGGCCAGTCAACGAAAATAATTCGAATACATATGAGAATTTAGGGGATGGTTTTGCAGAATACTGAGACAAATTAAGCAAAGTCATGGGGTTAGACCGTTTTTCTACAAAGGGTTGGTCACGAGATCTTTTGTGACCCAAAACTTTTTTTCCGCCGCAGTAAAATATTATACAATTAATAAAATCAATAATAAACATCGAATAGGGTGGGATCCCAGAGCCATGGTACCACACCCCGAGAAAACCAGACTTTCAGCTTGGGAGTCCATTGGCGTCCATCGTTCCCTGATAAATAGGAACCTCTATTGTTTGTGAAAATATTTCCGCACCAGTTATTGTGCGTGCCTTATATGCACAACTGCAGTTCTGCTTCATGTTCAATGAGTGGATGTTTTCAACTCTTGCGTGAATCAGCGATTTACTGCAAATCACAGGCGTGTACTCTCTCTGTGACATTATGATTTGTACAGTCAAATGAGAAACCTCTTTCTACAAAGACAATGAAGCAGAACTGCAGACGTGCACGTAAGCAATTGAAAAAAGTTGATGTAGGAATCTGTACGCGAAAATCAGTGGTCTCTACTGTTCGATGAATTGAAATTAGGCCCTGCAATGATTCAGTGATGGAATGCAACGGCGAGGAAAACGGAAGCGACCTGAGAAAATCTACCAGCTAACAGCATCGTCCACCACATTTCCCAAGTGTGAAAAGTCGTGACCGACCCCACCGGGAATTGAATTCAAATCAGCGTGGTTGGCGGCGAGTGTCTTGGGCCACTACATCACCGTGGCCCTCGCCTGCTATAATGAACCTCGCAAAATATCCGGGCCTCTGCTTACTTTTCTTCATTATAAACTATAAATACACAAAAACTTTAAATATGTTTTACCTTCCTGTTTTGAGATGACCTCGTAGAAGAGAAGATCAGAGCGGAAGAGCATCAGCAGATACCTGCGCGTGATCGTGGAGAGAGGGCAGCCCTGCTTGCGTAACCGTCGGATAAAAACCCGTTGTGATGGAACACTTTCTAAAATGTTTTCGGTCACAGTATTTATCTTTTATAGACTGCAGCATCCCGCCAGCTGCTACTTACCGAGGTCGTCTGGTTTTGAAGTACGGCTGCTCCAGAGAAGAAATGCTGTGTCATTCTGGCAAATTTACCTGAGTTGCTGTTGGATGCTGTCATGACGTGTGTGAGGAAATATTTCGTACTGTAACGTTTTATTTTTCCAACGCTGTTAGTCTAGGTATTACCTTTAATGTACGGAACTGTACACGAAAAACAACTTATTTCGGATTGTCTGCAGCTGACGGCGTTTCTCCGCTCCCAGAGCCATCTTCTTCTGCCTTGGCTTTCTGTAACGGTCAGATTCCTAGCTTCCGTTGCCTCATCCACATCACCTTACGAGTTGCGTCGTGAGTGACTACTTTTCTTCCGCTGGAGTGGTACCCATCGTATAGTATCCTAGTAGGTATCCTGTCTTCATTCATAGTGCTCACACGGCAAAACTACATGAGCTGTTTCTGTTACATGTCATTACTTAATTTCCCTATACATTTTCATCCTTTGTAGGATTACGTCATTTTCTTTATCCTACCCATTTTAATAAAATTTGAACTTCGCCTTAAGTAACCGATATCAGTGGCCAACAGTAACATCCCAGACTTCTGAACTATACAAAACTACACTTTGGACTATAGTATTATATATTCTCTTGTTCGTTGCTCTTCTTATCTTTTTGTTCCACAGAACGGACTAAGTTTCCCGTTGTCATCTTGTCCTTTATTAATTTTACTGGTGAAATCCTTTTACTAATTTTGCTAAATATTACCCCAAAGTACTTTGCCTTATCCACACATACAATTCATCTCCATATACCCACAAATTATTTACGGCCAAGGACACACACTCTTCGTGTTCCACTTCAGGTTAGCCTTATTATAGTCCTCTTAAAACTTTATCATGGAGCCCAGATCATATTTTTCTTCTGCTAACAGAATCTAAACATCTGCAGAATACAAGCTAAATAGTCTATCTTTCTATATTTCTGTCCTCTACTGTCTTTCACATAACTTGACATTTTCTATGTAAAGTTTGTATGATTGTGTCTAGGTACAGCTTAAAGAGGGTTGATGGCAGCCCACATACTTGCAGCAGGTCATTATTTATCTCGATTGAACTATTCCCAATCTCCCCTGCTGTGTTACTTTTACAGAAAATTTTGAAACGGTGGTATGTAGAGATTAGGGAATAGAGAGAAAAATTCACAGATAAATACATATTCAAATAGAAAACAGCGTCTTAATGGTTTCATTCTGACCAGTGATGTACCATGACTGTACCTGCAGTTTATTACGTTTCTTTGATTATTGTTGATCTTTTCAGAATGTGTCAAATAAGCCGAAGAGCAATTAAATATTGTACAGGTGTTAAACATCTAGAGTGGAACGCATGAATCTACGATTTTTTTATATCTATGCTCGGGAATTTTATTTGGTTCAACGATTTGCCTCTCTCGTGGATGCTTTTCGCTTCGACTTCGGAGACGGATCGCTGCCCGGACTTGTGCCTTCCTGGACACTGGAGCTGGCTGCCCCTCGACGTGATTGACGACCTCCTGGCTCGATGTCGACGACGCCCTGCATCGACTCCCAGCACCTCGTCACTCCTTGAGGCGGCTCTCTGTCGCGCAGACTTTTCGCAAGCCTTTATGGTCAGGGCCCGAGATATTGTTAAAAACATCCTCACTCAGCTTGCCCCGCCCTCGGCTGCGTTCATGGCTATGCTACTCTCGTAACATCACCCCCTTTGTCAATTTAAACGGGCGTCCTCGTCCGCCCCTGGGATGCTGCGTCCGACGTAAACAGAAGCCTGGGTCATGGACAGCCTGTGCGGATGAAGGCCTTGCGTCCGTCCCTTGCAGTGAATAATCGCGGTAGACCGTATCGCCCGTAGCAGTGACATTTCTCACGACAGTCCTTTACTACCCACTGCGTTTGTATTTGCGACAAGTTGGCTTTGGTAAAAGTTTTAAGATTATTACATGGCTCATATTTTTTCTCTTTTTGCCAATTAACAGTACTCAGGTACTTATTTGCTTGTAATTACATTTCTACATTGGCCCACTGCGCGCTAATTTGCACTTACTACTACTTTTAATTTTAATATTAGATTCCTATGCGCTTCTTGTCGCAAAGGGTAGTTGGCTTATAGGGTCGACGCTCTATTACCCCATTGTAATTTGTTTACAATCGTATACTTTTAAGCTGCCTGGGATGTGGGTGTTGGGGAGGGTTGTATAGTGCACCTGACGGTACAGTCTGCACATCCTAAAGGATCCTATCTGTGACTTTAGTATTCATTATTAATTTAACTTAAAATTATACAGTAAGTTTTGAAATTAACAAATACAATTATTCGCAACTTTACAGTTACAATATACAACCAATTAATATATTTTTAATTTACCTGCACTACTCTTTAGACAACACATTAATTTACTGGTTTACCTTAACTTTATTATATATGTACATAGCATCATCGGTTTTAAATGTCACTTTTTTTCTAATAAGGAAGTTGTTCCTTGCCGATAATAGACTAGCGCTTTGTGATGAAAGAACACATGATAAAGTCCTCCTGAGACTTTATTACAGAGTTATTTGTACTAACGCCCGTCCACTGAATTATAACGTGAAATAAGAGTTCAACAAAAGTAAATTCTCGTAGTTATGACCCGATGGTACTCTCGTATCAGTCCTAACAACAGCGTTTGCATTGTTTTGTAACGACCTGACTTTTACGAAGTTTCTGTGCACAGAAATGTACCCAGGTACCTGGCAAGCTACTTCCTTCTCGCCTGCCAGCCGGCTTCTTAGGGCGTCGTCTTCTTGCTTCCTGGAACGGTATACCCGGCGCCTCCACCAGTGTTGCAAACTTTACCTGATTTACTCTAGGATGAAGTGTTGCAAACTTCATGAGAATAGCTCAAGAATGTCTCAAACATTTAAGTACACTACTAGAGCGGATAATAGTGAGTGATTGTCTAAGGCGCAGAAGAACTGTTAACGCCAATATTTAACTAAATCCATTTAATTACTGAATACTACACGTTGGTAACTGTTTTACCTGTATCGGCACAATCCACTGTATGAGCCCAAAGCCAACTCAACTGGGAACTCACGTCTCTCGCGGATGCTTCGCGCTTCGACTTCGACTTCGGGGACGGATCGCTGCCCTGGCTGTGCCCTCCTGGACACTGGAGCTGGCTGCCCCTCGACGTGATTGACGACCCTCTGGCTCGATGTCGGCGACGCCCTGCGTCAACTCTCAGCACCTCGTCACTCCTTGCGGCGGCTCTCTGTCGCGCACCTTTTTCGCAAGCCTTTATGGTCAGGGCCAGAGATGTTGTTAAAACATCATCACTAAGCTTGCCCCGCCCTCGGCTGCGTTCATGGCTATGCTACTCTCGTAACATCATGCACACTTTGTGTTCATTGGCTGATGCTACATTGAGTCGCCAGTTGTATACATAACAATGTAGAGTGGTTCACGAGTATTTTCACGTCGGTTGACAATTGGTTCCAACTCCTTAATGGTGAGTTTGATAAACACTTGCACAATCGCAAAAGTAACCCACGCGTACTAGAAGCTAAAAATCTTATTTCTTATAATAATTCTTGAAATTTCTGGCACATAACTAACATAGAAACAACATGAGTACAACACCAATCAAGATTGTGCTCTTCTGTAAACTCTGAACTCATGAACAATGTACAACAGGAAGGCAGACTATATGTGACAGTTAGAAAGAATTATTTGGTATATACAGTCTAAATCCTTCTCCTAGCACAGCCACTGGGACTGGAGATATGTCCTGGTTGGCCCAATAAAGGGAGCAGATGGCAATTGTTAAAATGTAGATAAACTCGTCCAAGGATAACTTCTGTGTTCTTCCGTGTCATTATCGCTGTATCGTCTAGTCTTGTGCCTTAGATGTTGCACTTGTTATCCTGTCATGTGCTACATTTACTTCTTGACGTGAATTAATTGAACTTGGTGTTGTGGTTGCAGGTGTTCCACTCGTGCCAGGTTGACGGTCGGCGAGACTCGTTCATTTGCCCCAAGGGGACAATCTTCAACGAGGCCGTCAACAGCTGCGACTGGTGGTACAACGTCAAGTGCATCTGAGGCGCCGGCGAGTCCTCGCTCGCTCGAGATCACGATCAAACCTGGTCTCTCGGGATCATGATCGCGTCGTCCGCTGGGAGTGTGCGCGAAACAGCCTTCGCGCGTGATCGTTGGCTTGCGTAGGACTGACGCAAGTGTTACGTCTAGCTCGAAGAAACTGCAGTTATGGTGTTCTGCCAACATTTTGTTAGCTCTCGTTTTCACTAAAAATGTTTGTGTTGTTTTAAATTATTGAGTAAGCATACGAAACCGAACAAGTTTTACAAAAATGTACTTTGGGTTATACTATCATATTTAAGTACGGAGGTGTTCAGCGTTACTTTATACAAATTTGTTTAGATAATTTGTGAGACGTATTGTTGTAGACTCGTAATAAAATAATGCATCTTTATTTTGGTAACTAACCAAAATAAATGTATTTTTCGTATAGACTAAATGACTGAAAATTTCAGTATTCTATGCTGAAATATTTATTCATGCTGTATGTCTCTGTCACGTTGCTGAACTTAAGTAGTAAGATCTGAAATAAGTGTAGTTGTTGGTTTTGTATATGTATAAATGTTATTGGTAGCTGTTACTTTTTGTGTTGTAGTTCAAGTTATGTAAATATAGTTAACACATTAGTGTATAAATTTATATATTTACACTAAGTCTAGAATGGGACCTGAAATTTTTCCTCTTCAATAGGGTACAAGCTTTCAAACAATAAGTTTGTTTTACATTTGCAATTGGCCCTCGGCTTATTTGAAGCAACATGGAAGGCGTTGGACCAGTAATAGAGAATCAAATAAATTCAGGGCCAATGTTGTGGTTTAACTGAGTCAGCGAACAGTCAATGAGCATCATGCTTGAGTTCACAGATATGTTTGGAGGCTAGTCCACATGTCAGTGAACCCAATAATTTTTTCGGTCTGTATAAGTTGATAACTCTAATGCTGTTTGTTGGAAAATGTAAATTTTGTGGAGTTTAAATACGAGTATTTAAATTACATCTCAAGTAAACCTTTAGTTATAATTTTCCTAATTTTCCAGCAAAACATTTTTCATTGGAATAAAAATCACTGTTGCAGAAAGTAAAATGGTTGTTGTTGGTTAGCAGTTTCAGGATCTTACAACGTAAACACTTGCTGGAAATAATTTTACTGTCGTATGTAAGAATTACTATTAGTTAATTACTTAATGTAATTATGTAAATTAAAAAATATATTTTTAAAAAACTGAGAACCTATTAATCAACTTCAAATATTAAACAAAAACCATTATGATTTCAAAGAGTGATTAATGTATATTATATAAATACTTACTGTAAAAAATTATCAATAAATATAATTTTTATACTGATGTTGAAGCTATTGATTTAAAAACACACAGATAACCTATTGTAGAGAAAAAAATTATACTTCCATTTGTGAAGGAGGGGATCAAAATGACACCCATCGACATAATTGAACTGCATACATATTATAAAAATATTTCGAAAACATAGAAACAACTATGATCTTTGAAAGAACTGTGCAATGGGAGTGAATGACTGGATTTAGTTTCTTGGATATACTCCACTGCGATATAGATGTCTGTCAAAGAAAACTAAAGGGAATAGAAAAACATAAATAAGCAGAGTATTCTTTAGTCAATAGGATGTATACACAACATAATATTCCATAAATGGAATCTGGTCAGACAATATAATGTCAAACAGATAGCAAAAATAAAAATAATAAAGTCAAAAATCAAAAGAAAAACCCAAGGCAGGCAACCCACGTAATTTCCGGGTCTCTATCGGTTACATATCACTAAAAAATTTTTGTTCCAACGTAGCTTTGAAAACGCAGAATTGTCTTGCAACACGCACGATTGAATGTTTATTGTCCCACACAACACAGTTGTCTACAGACCAGTCACAAGCGTCAAATACTACACTAGCAGAAGTCTCATTGACTCTGTCAAACAGGGTAATAGTTTCACGTGAAGACGACAACAAGTAGAACAAACAAAGTCGCCTACATGTTGAAAGGACGTTGAAACATAGCATTCATTCAAGTTTCCACGCATTAAATCACCATATTTAGAAATAGTTCGTGTGAATTTCGATACTTAGGATAGACGCCCGTTCAAAACCTGAGCAGACCAAACATGAGTCTACGTTTAGTCGACGTAACACACGCAGAATAATATCTGCACATGGAGCGCAAGAAGAGACTTACACAGTACAATGTTGCCACATTATGCACGAAAAATGTTGTCGCACAACATTTTGCCACTAACATTTTCGTCTCCGATTTAGCCCAGTATTTGCGTGGTGTGCTTACTATGCGGCCATTTCTGAACATCCTGTGAATTAATATATTTAAGATGTTACGACTTTTAGCTGCAGTGTAAGATGAACATATGAAGAACTGTGTAAGCTATTCACAGTAAAGTAAGCTTTCTGTAGCCCTGGGGGCCGATTAAATATCGCCTTTTATGGGTGCAACGTAAAAGTTGCATCTACGTTGCGTCTGGTTGCGCCTCATTGGTATTATATACTCACGTGATGTGATAGAAGAAGCGTTTAACTTGCTCTGCACTTGCGTTGCGCTGCGTCGGTGCAAATAGCAGGTGGCGATATTTAATCGGCCCCCTGGTTGCTTTCTTTACTTCCAGCAAATTTATGATTCTGCCAAGTTAATGCTTTAATTATTAAAGGTAAGTGACGAACACAGTTTATATATTTCACCATACTTAAAAGTTAACATCCTAGGGTATAATAAAAACTTAATTTCTGTTACTTTGCATGACAGTTGTCTTAAATAAAATTTCTCACTTTCCCGTGCCTCGTACCTTGTTATTACATAAAACAAGCGAGAAACCAGAGAATACAGTGCGACGGATGAAGACGAGCCTTGAGGTAGCTGATTGGGTGCACATATTTTGCTAGTCCGAGGCTAAAAGAGCGGCATTGTCCATGGTGACCGTGGAACGTACATATCCCTTCATGGTAGTTTCTCAGGCGTGCGTTCTTCTCGCCGGTAGTTCCATTCTGAGATGTTAAGGGCGCGATCTACAGTAATTTTCATCACTGTGTTTTTATTTTTTTTATTTGTACCAGATTTTTTTTTAGACACAACATGTGGCCAAATTTTGCTTTTATTAAATTTTTTTATTCCACATAGTTTTCGCGTAATGTTTTGCTAATGTCAAAATGTACAGGTTTCCGTTTTAAGAGTTAGTCGACCGTAGCTTTTTTTTTACGTTTGAGGCACGGAAACGGGGATGGCTGTAAGTCGAATATAACCCGTGCGTCAAACACCTCATCGCCTCTAGGCGCAGAAAACTAAACTAACGTGCAGTGTTTACGTAGTAACTGTTTTCCAACGGGACGTCAAGTGATGACCCTATAATTTTATTTGTGGAAAGTACGTGGTGAAGTTCAATGCAGGTTTCTATGGTTTTGGTTTACGATTACGGTTGCTATTTTATCAGCTACAGCAACCTGGAAAAGTCATTTTTAGCCGTTTTGAGGAGCTTGATAATAGTGTTTTTAACTATCGGACTGCATTTTTAAAATCATAGGGACTTAATTTGAAGTGTGTTTTCTTTTCGTAGATAAACGCATTAGAAACATTTTAGTAACTATACATGAAAAACGACTATACGTACCACGCTACAGCACGTCTCACGCACCAGGTCCACTAACTCTTAAGGACTACACTAAAACCAACTGACATACCAAGCTGAAAACATTCACCGTGGATAAAGACTTCACAGGGTACAATTTGACGTACATAAAAACAAAGAATAAAGCCCTCGTGTATTTAAATAAAAATGCTGCAATTAAAAAATAATAATTTTTTAAAAATTTTATAATTTTATTAAAAACACAAAATTTTTTTATTTTGTGGTTTAACATAGGTTAACTTGTAGCCTACAACAACGTTATTCTCTGTGAATTTTTTCAGTTTGGTAAGTGAGTTGGTTTTAGTGTCGTCCTTAAAACGGAAACATGCAAATTTTGTCTTTAACGAGTCATTATGTAAAAAGTATGCGAGATAGAAAAATTTCCATAGAGCATTTTGTGTTTAAAATAAGAAAAATATATATGTTACAAATAAAAAATAAAAACATGGTGATGAAAATTGCTGTATACCGTGCCCTTAATTAAGTGATAACTTTAGATGATGGAATATCGCGAATATTATTTGTGACAGCATACCCTTCAACACGCTGTAGTTTTTCACAACATGCATGATTGGGTGGTACCTGTCTGACACTCCATAGCTGTCTGCAGATCAATAACAGGCATGACATACTACAATAGCGGGAGCATTAGACATGATGGATTATCGCGGGAAAACTTGACTGTTTGTTGGATTTCAACGCACGTTCAGCTTATGAAAAGATTACTGGCCTTCGCGTGTATGCGGAGCTGTTACCCTATTTGACTGAGCCAATAAGAATTCCGCTATTGTAATAGTTGATGCCTATTATTGGTCTGCAGACAGTTACGTTGTGTCAGTCGTATATCACCCAATAGTATATGTCACAAGAAACTACAATGTTTTCGAGGGTATGTCTGCACAACAAATTTACGCGATATATAGGGCCATGAATCGTTCGCGAAAATAATTTTGGCCCAGTTTGTTTCAGTGCCTTACGTGCGCACCTGCATCTCTGCTTTGTGGTCAGTGATTGGATGCCGTAACACCCAGCGTGTGGACGTTAAACCTGCAAATCACAGACGTGATGTGTCGCAGTTGTCCATGTACTGATTGGCACAGTCAAATGAACAATAACTCTGCACAAAAACACTGTCAATAATCATGAAATTGAGATGCAGGTGTGCACGTAAGGCACTGAAACGAACTGGGGCACAATATTTTCGCGAAAAGTTCATGGCCCTAGCGATACACCATCAACTCTTGGGATTATTATTGGTTCAGCCAAATAGAGTAACAACAGCTCCACTTACAGGGAAAAGCCAGTAATCTTATGGTAGGCTGAACGTATGTTGAAACCCTGCAGCTAACAGTCAAGTTTCCCCGCGATAAACCATCATCACTAGTGAAAACTAGAGTATCTCGCGGATTTATTCTAGGCCGTGTTGATTGTCAAGAACGTTTTCATCGCTGTTATTTATGTTATTGTGCGACAGTTGTTTTTAAAAACCTTTGACGCCAACGAGCCAGTAACTAGTAAGGAAATTATGTTTAGGACATCACGTGCTACCTTTTGTGCGGATAGAAGTCAAATAATTACCGACTGTGGCTAGTGCGTGCATAGCACTGAGAATTCTAAGCTATTGTCAGACGAATCTGTGAAATACCCGTGTCTCTAGATGTAACTTCGTTTAATGACGAAATATTATTTGTTAAATGTATTCTTCACGTGCGTATGTCTATTTTAAGATTCTAAAATTCTGCACTCGGATAATCGTACGAAATAATGACAGGAAAATCTATCATTGTCGCAATTTTAGCTGAGAGAAAATTAGCACCAGAGATTGTTGTACCATATAAAATAGTTATATAGGCGGTTGACGATAAAGTGAGCACTTATTGAACTCCTGATTGCTTTTTCCCTTTCAAGCATTCTGCCATTTTTTTTAAAAAAAAACGTTGCATCCTTATAGATTGTACTGTGCTAAGAAAATTATCACCTGAAGCCGTTGAGAAAAAAAAACATTCCTTAGTTTGATTTTACCCACGGATTCTTGCACGGTTCCAAAAAAAATATTGGCTATTTTTTCGACAGAACATTAATCCTCTGTGTAAATGACTAATGTTCTATTGACAAAAGCTACAGAGCAAAACTATAGAGCATTACATTAGCATGCGACTGTATGCAATGTTGTATGTCAAGAATCAAAAATCGTTCAGTCGTTTTAGTGTGAATATGTAATTATAGACGTACATATAGTTCTTTTAATTATTGTTCTAGACAACAGGCCTTCGAAAATTTATTTTTTACCGCGAACAGTCAGTACGCACGTGTAATGTGGCTTAATAAACGTTATTCCTAAACAGGCATCACACACACACACGTTGATCAGTTTTCATCAAAGTTTTGTAATCTCAGCGCCGTGCATTTCTTTCAAATGAGCGGAGGATGTTTAGGGGAGTGAAAGTATACCCCTCCCCCTTTCAAGTTTTTTTCAAAATAAAGAACATAATTTAAATATTAAATATAAGTATTTCTAACAATTGGATTTAATCGGATGTGAATCGCTACCGTGTAGTTAGTTAACCTTACACTTTTCTCGATTTATCATCTCTTGTTGCTGATTTCTACCCCTGCAGCACTTAGTGTGTTTCATTCCTACGTTTATTTTGTCCTCCAGTAAGTTCGACCCTATACCTACCAGAGCTCCGTCCCTGGTTATGCGAGATGCAGTCGGCTTCTTGTTCATGTTGTGGGGTGTGATGTCGGACAGGACGGCAGCCAAGAGGAATGAGAGAGAGGGAGGAGTAGTGAGAGGAAGGGGCCCGTAGTTCGTGACCCGGCGAGGACTTTCTCCGGCTAGCCAAGGGCAGTGGCCGAGCAGTTCCGGGCTCAGGTCGTCTTCTTCTCACGGACAACCACGTGACCGGCGGTAAGGTTAATGCTACTACAGCGGCGTAGCGTGGTTGTGTTCCAAGGCGTCCGTTGTTAAGGCGGCCGCCTGGTGAAGGGTGTGTTTGTGTGTGTGAGGAGAAAATCGACGAGGCACTACGAGTGACGTCGGCCGACACATGTATTGTGACATCGCCTGGCCAAAGTCGTAAACGCGCTCACATTGTTCCCGCCGTAACGCTTTACTGTGAGGCTTTAAGGCTGTTCAAGTGCGATAAAATCGTAATTTTATATTTTTATGAAATATTGTTAGTTTTGTAGACGATACTTGTGAGTATATTTTACTCTTACGAAACAACTTTAGCGCTCATAGTGTTCTCATAACGGGGCGTCAAAGTCAAAATTTGCTTGTTACGCTGCCGTGCAAATAGTGAAAACCAACTGACCTACTAAAACAAAATAATTCACTGTGAACTAACCTCCCACTAGCTATGCAATAATGCATTAAAAAACCCATAACGTAATATTTCGAATTAAAATAATCTCAAATATACCGAGAAAGAGTTGCATATTCAGCAATGTTCTTTAATACAAAAACAGTTCGCGGGATTTTTCATATATTTTATTATGTAGCCCATAGTATGTTATTTCACTGTGAATTGTTTCAATTGCTTTTCACTATTTTCATGGCAGCAGAACATGTAAATTTTTACTTTGACTCACCGTTATGAGAAAACTATGCGAGCTAAAATAGTTACGTAAGAGGAAACTGCAATCACAAGCGTCGTCTACAAAACTAACACTGTTTCACACAAATATAAAACTATGGCTTTATCGCACTTGAACACTCTTAAGCGGTGATCATATCATTCTATTACACGCGTCACTGCAGCAAAGTCCTGAGTACTTGCAGACCTCAATTTCAAAAAAATCCGTTACACATGTATTGAGGAACAGCCGCGTGAAAAAGCCGATGTTAGCCAAGTTCGAGGGCATTAATAAAATGCTTGCAATTCTAGAGGTGTCTTGAAAGTCACATTCACAAGTAGTCTGAAGAGTGTTTTATTTTCGTAGATAGTCATTGTGGATGCAAGTTTACTGGTCTCTGAGAAAAAACGTAACTCCGAACACGCTGCACGCAGTTCGAGGGCCAGCCAGGCGGCCTCCTTAAATATACGCTTTCAGCACGTGGAATCAATGTGCCTCCCGGTTGTACCAACGATGACGCGTATTACTGGAGAATTCGTTCCTTGCTTCTTTTCGGCTACTGGCAGAAGAGTACCCTGTAAGTCTAATGGTGCTATAGACAACTCAGTGACACAGAATATTTAGAAATACAGAAGTGAAGTAGGATGGCGAACTCAGTCACACACGCCAGCAAAATGGCTTCGCTGGCCAGCAACACGGAGGGAACACTTACCGCCAATCAGAATAAGGCTGCTCTCCTGCTAACCGACAGCTAGGCCAATAGGAAACATGCTGTAACATGCAGGAGCCGAACATACAGTACACAGGGCTGGTATCAACAGCCTCTGGCAGCCAATAAGCTAAGTTCACCCGTATCAAATGAGCAGCCACGTCATTTTATGTCTCTGTAGTACTATTTACTCGGTGTCAGCGGTATTGTCGTGCTACAGCCATGAGTTCTTGCTATTTCCGATTCTAAAAAACAAATGAACTGTTACAGAGCTTTTAATGATAATGAAAGTGATAATTTCTTTGCAGATAATAAAAAAAATTAAATGGTTGCTTTCTAGTAAAAGTTTAATTTAAGTAATTTTTTCTACCTAGCTTAGTGAATGTTAATTACCAGCTCAAATTGTATTTATCTCCTTACCGACTGCAGCCAGTGCAACTAGAAGCGGACACTTTCCCTTCTAAACTCGTCCATAGTAAATATCTTCCTAACCTGAAGTAGAACTGACCTGAACCTGTAGCGGCCGATAGTAAAGCTGACGGATACCAGACGAGAAGAAGATAAATACCTTCACGAGAAAACTTCGTAGAACTCAAGAAAACTGAACTTACATAAGAGAAACTAAAACATAACCTTCAGTTCGACGGTACAAATTCAAGCGTTTTGAAGCAAAACGTTTACTAATAACAATATAAACAAGTCTGCCATTTAATCCAGATTTTAAAATACACTTCAGTTAAATGAAAGAAGTGGATTCAAGTTTTTTTCAGCTACATTCTGTATTATACTGTAGTTACGAGGTTTCTGATACTTGTTTATAGATAGTGTTTAAACAATTTTGGAGATTCAAGACTTTCGTAAACGTTGAGTTAATTTTTTTCTGGTTAAAACTACAAAAAAAAAGTAAAGTGGTCTTTCTTGAAGGTTACTTTACGTCGCCATGTAACCCATTAGTACAAAGGTGCATTGGAGTTGCATAGAAACATGATCGAACTATGGATGGCCCTTCCTCTGTCTCTACCGAAGATGACATATCTGAAGGTCATTTTTGCGTGTTGTTCTACGCCACGCAATTTATCCTGCGCACACCAATAAGACCACTTACAGCATGGAGGATTAGTGTCATTCTCCATTACTGACGTTTATATTTACAGCTCCATTAATGATTCAGAGGATAAATAATGTTAAAGTTGTTAGCGTAGATATTTAGCTACTTACCTGACGTTAATCTTTTAAAAGACATGACAGCTAAACATTCAGTATATGATTGTCACGACATTTTTAACTTCATAATTGTCATGTTCTGAAGTAGTTCACGTGTATTATTTAAGGTCAAGTAAACAACCAAAACTTTACAGTAACAATTTTAATCGTTCGAAGCCTGAATACAATTTTAATATTTTAAGTTTCAATTTTTTATTGTGTTGCCACGGAAAGGGAAAAACTGGTAAGAATAATAGTATGCATGACATGACGGAATAGTCAAGAAGAACGAACAGCACACTAAGCTTCAAACTGAATTGAGTACGCCAAGTCGGCTGACTATGACAAGGGGCTTGGCGATTTAAAAAAAGTTATGTTCTCGAATTGCGATTTTGGTTTCTCAAAATGGTTAGTAACATAAAAGCAATAAATATATGTATTAAAATTTGGAAAATACTTCTGCATTCCTTAACAATATTAAGGACACTCGAAACAGAAGAAAACCAGTTTAATTTTATATTCGCATCGAATACTATTCACCTATAAAACTTTAAATTAAAAAGTCTTTAACCACACATTCAAAACATTAAATTTTATATTTTCAAGAATGGAGCCTGTTTTTAAGTCGCAGCTTTGCTGTTCTCTGTTTGTACAAACAGTATCAGAAATTTAAATAACATAAATTAAAAATAGTAGCAGTGAGCTACTTCAGAATTCCTTTTTAATTAAGGAGAGAAGGAGACAGATAGTAAAAAAGTGAATCTTTTTCTGTGCGATCTTACGTTTGTATTTCGTAAGTAATCTAACGTATTTGAACTTCAAGGCCATTGCAAATAAAATAGTGTGAAACAATTTAAATTTTGGATTATTAAAAAAATAATGGGTATAATGTAGGTTGAACTAACAGAATCAGTAAGTTTTTCAAGACTGAAACTCTGGCCAGTATTGCATTTCCCGAAAAGTGACAATACAGTCTGAACTATAAAAAATCTATAGGACACCAAAATAGAGATTTACCAGTATCGGTTCTGAACACGACGTAAACAAATATCACTGTCGGCCAGTTGGCTTTGGGTTAAAACTGTTTCTTTAATGAAGTGACATTCGGTCTAAGTAAATTTCAAGTCAAGCAACTTTGATACCTATGAATTTACTGAAAGGTTCTAAGAACCAAGTGATTCACCGCAAATTACTTGTAAAAGGTTTACACTTTACAAGCAGTGCCTTATATTTCACAACAAAGATGTCGATGTCAAGAAACGGCAGAAACCCGTAACAGTGGCTGATTGAGCAAAGAATTATAAGGGAATGTTGTTTGATAAATTCTTCATATCGCCATATTCCATAATATATTTTATTTACGATACTTTTGTTGTAAAGGTATCGTAAATCTGGTACAGTGGAAATTTATTAATTTCACCATTGATTCTTTATTTGAGGAACAAACTTTCAAAACCAAATATGTCCTGCTTATCTACTTTTACAGGAAGCGAAAACACGAATGTGTTGGGATATTAATAAAAATTAATTTAGGCAAGTTTATCGTTACACGTAATTTTTACTTGTCAAATTATAAATCTGACATATTCAGATATTAAAATATATCATTCCTTACTAAAAAAAAATTTGTCACGTCTTGTTCTGAATTAATATGACGGACACGTCTGGCATTTAAGGCAGTAAACTTGTCTGATGCGGTATTTCGTGACTCTACTACGTCCAGAGGATAACTCCTGTTGTACCCCGGTTATGAGTGCAAAGTGGGGTGGACATGTCTTGTTTTGAATTAAATAACACTTATTGTGTGATATTTGAAAGCTTGCTCTTCGTATAAACTCCGTGGCTGTAAGCTTAGTAATTTGAGTCCAGAAAGAAATATAGGAACTTCCTGGTTTTACGCCAGTCTTTTGTTTCTGAACCACCACAATAAAACATATTTCGAAACGGAAATACACAATAGCTGTATTACATCAAAACTAATTATTATTTAAAATAATGTTTTACTAGAAAATTGCTTTCCATTAGCATTCATTATTCAAATGAAAAGTAATTTTTAAATGATTTATTAACTTAATATAGGATTTATTTGAATGTGCGAAAGATATCTTACAGTACATTTACCTGTGCCTCTAAAAAAACCTTCGTCGTGCTTAAAGCAGAGAGTAAATTGATTTTGCAAATGGTTTGAAAACAATATAAAATGCGCACAGTCCTTTCACAGGCCTAGAGAAAAATTTAAGAGTAGGCAAATCTTTCCATTCACGTGTGTTTTCTGTATCATTCAAGACTACAAATAATACTAAATAAAAAGTTTACTGAGTAACACATGAAAAAATACGTTTTACTCTTTTGCACGCAGATGGAGAAATTTCTTCATCGTTGTGGTTACAGCCATTAACAATTTTAAAGGACACGTACCAAAACGTTCGTTCTTTTTCCGTTAACGAGAGGTATCGCAATTCAGTTTACGAGCTGAAACTGTAATATTTCATCAGTTTTTGACCGATATCTTTCAACGTGACAAAACAACTGTCTTCCGACGAATGATTTAGGATAAGCTGACAGCGATAAAAACCGCCTGTGGTCGACGAAAGCTCAAGGTAAAGCAGTACGTCCGCGCTGGAGGCGAATGGGTATCGTGATTTTTAAAGTGAAACACGTCAAATCCTCCACACGCTATACCACAGTATTACTAATAAACTGGCTATATTGCAAAACACATTTTTCGAACCATGCCACATCAAGGTACAGGCAGGTTGATGGTTTAGATGTTGTGAAACGATACTGCGTTACATGTAGGAAAGTTAGGTGGGTAAGGTTGGCAATAGGAGAGAAAGGTTATTAAGTAGTGGTCTTAGCATTGCCTCTATGCCTGTGGTTGTTAGGATGAAAGTATGGCGGTAACTGTGTGAATGTTAGAATTGATGAAATAAATTATGATGAATAATAAATTGAGCAGGGGTGTTAAAGCTCATTACAGATACTTACGTGGCAAGCTCTTAAGGATACTATCTACCTGCGCTTGAAACGCATTGCAGCGAATTACAAGTAATCACATTTGGATGAAACATCTCAACGTGCATTAAGTTTGTACATCTATGAAAAGAAAACACATTTCAAACAATGTTTCTATTAATTTAAAAATCAGGGACGCTGATTGGAAACACGATTTTCAAGACTCTCAAAACTGCTAAAAACAGCTTTTTTAACTGCCGTATCTAGGAAAATTCCAACCGAATTCGAAAAACACAATAATAGAAATAGACGCTGGAATTTGAACCATAAGTATCAATAATAAAATAATATGGTATCCGCTTAAAGTCCCATAGAAAAATGAATAATAGTACAGCTCTGCGCACCAGTTACTGGATTTGCGTGTATACAGACGCGATAATGCATTACATACGCCGACTACGTAGATAAGAACCTTAACAAGTAATCGAACGAGGTGGTGCAACGCTTACACGTTGGACTCACATTCGGGGAAATCCGGGTTCGATCCCCGGCTCTGGTCATCTTGATTTCGGTTACTCGTGATTTCCCGAAATCACTCCATGCGACTGCTGGGATGGTTCCTTAAGGTTGTTCACGTGGCAAATACTAAAATTTTTATATTTGCTTGACATAGTGTTAGTTTTATAGACGTTACTTATGACTACATTTTACACTTGTAGAAATTATTCAGCTCTCATAGTTTTCTCATAGCGGCACGTCAAAGTCAGAATTTGCAAGTTACAAGAACATAGGTTTAACAAAAACCAAGTGACTTACTCAAATGAAATAATTTACACTAAAATTAGATATAATGGGCACTATGCTAAAAGATTTAAAAACACTTAACAAAGTCATTTTGCCTTTTTTAAAAATTGCCATAAATGAGATAAATTTTCGTAATTTTCGGATTTTTTTAAAAAGTACAAAGGAATTCCATTCTGTGTTTTTAAATATTTTAGCATAGTGCCCATTATATCTAATTTTAGTGTAAATTATTTCATTCGAGCAAGTCACTTGGTTTTTGTTAAACCTATGTTCCTGTAACTTGCAAATTCTAACTTTGACATGCCGCTATGGGAAAACTATGTGAGCTAAAAAATTTCTACAAGTGGAAAATGTAGTCACACGTAACTTCTATTAAACTAACACTATGTCAAGCAAATATAAAATTTTGAATATTTGCCACGTGAACACCCTTAACAAAAACCATGGGCGACTCTTCCCCCAGTTCCTGTCGTTGTACCAAGTTGTGTCACCGTCTCTAATGGCCTCGCTGTCGTCGAGATGTTAAGTTCACTTACTGTACATATTAACAAGTGCAAACCAGAAAAAAAATTGCGGGTTCACCGACATGTAGGCTTGCCTCCAAGAATATCTATATACCCAAGCCGACAGTGACTGCTCATGGATTGCTCTGACACCCCGTCTAAGAGATGTCATGTAAGTCAAAGAGCTACTTACTGAAGTTGCATGAATTAACAGATGTTTGATTTGTATTCTGTGGCAAAAAAAAAACGGACACGGACACCGACACTCTGAGTGCCCCGAGAAACTCGCAGGGCAGCTATAAAGTCCACCTAGGCATAGTATTAACTAAAACGCCACGCCTACCGAGCAGTTTTTTTTTTTTTTTGTTGCGTTTAAAGCTCAGGAGCTAAGGGGCAGAAAGGGATACACTGATAT
Organism: Medauroidea extradentata; assembly: GCA_003012365.1. Taxonomy (NCBI): domain Eukaryota; kingdom Metazoa; phylum Arthropoda; class Insecta; order Phasmatodea; family Phasmatidae; genus Medauroidea; species Medauroidea extradentata. Next base: position 99,284 of record PNEQ01005551.1, read on the forward strand.
GTACACTTCATACCCATTTATTCTCAAGTGCTAGGCACAATATTGGAGCACACTGTTTTCTGTTGTACTGATGGAACTATGAGACATGAAGGTGCTGACATAATCATCTTATTGGTGTGAAATATATTGTAAAACCCTCCATTAGTTTTGCATCTACCTTAGTAATCAGAGTATATGATATAACTGTGTGAAAAGGCAGTTTTTTAGGAATGTTATATGGCTGGTAGATTGTATTTTCAGTGAGTGTGTGATGTTTTGAAAAGTATACATAATTGACAGTTATACTCTGAAATGTGTTTTCTTTTGTATAGACTGAGATTGTGACAGGTGTAATAATTTAGAAAACAAAGTTTGTTATCTAACTCACTGCAACACATTTACACAGCTTTGTAGGTAGACTCCTTAAATGTTACTAACTGTTCAAGAATTCGAATGTCGGTTACCTGAAGATTATATTGAAAGTTGGTTGTCCGTAAGTTGTCAGTTTCTGGTGAAGGGTGCTACTGGTTCTCATTTCAAGCTTATTTTTAACGTGTTGATTTCAAATTAAGTTACATGAAAGCTGTCTCTGACAGCCAAGAAAGTAAGCAAATATTCTGAGGGGAAACTGGCTTAGTGTGCTTTAAAACTATTCCTACCCAATGAAGAAAGCAAAATTTGAGTTAAATTTCAAGAAAGGCAAAAATGGTTTGCAAAAGTTTCCAAAACTAAGTGTAGAGCTGTGATAAATGGTATGGTATATGGTATAAAACACTATTAGATGCAAGTGATGAGTTAGTAAGAGGAAGCCTTAGAGCTTGTGGCCGATCGCGGTCGTTGTAGTCCACTAGTACGCAAATTAGATCTGTAACTGTATTTTATTATTGCATGTATCAAAAGCCAAAGAACTGAACTTCAGACACCAGGACATATTTGTTTTATTACCTTCAGGAGATTGAGCTCCAGTGACCTAAAAATTGCCATTTTTTTGTCATTTTCTCTTTTTTTCTCTTAAATGTAATAGGATAGGACTAAATTAAACAGTGTCTTCTACAGATAATAGTTGTTTACTATAGATAATAGTTTTTTACTACAGATAATAGTTTTTTACTACAGATATTTTTTTTACTACAGATAATACTTTCTTACTTTTCCTGGAAAGAAACTGACCAGTTATTTACGGACATATATGTATACATGGAAACATTGATTTTACAGAAAACTTCTTCTAGAGACTCGTCTTGAAGGTGCGTCTTAAAATAATGATCTCTAGATGATATTTTAAAACATGTGATTTATTTTTGAAAGTGTAGTTTGTTAGATGGAATTGTGTTGGTTTTATGTTATTCCAGGCCAGATCAAAAATATATTATGCCGCAATATGTAAAACAAAACAATTGTGTACAGTTAGTTGAAAATATGGTGCAAAGAATATGAAATAAAGTTGATACTCAAAATGTGTGAAGAAAATAAAGTTGCACTGAGAAGTAGGCAAACAATAACCGTGATGTGTATATGTTGTCAAATGTACACTAAATAAATAGGTTTGTGAACATACACTGTTGTTTAAGTATTGTCAGTTAAAAAAACTTAGGTTTTGCCATGCAAGACATTGTATTCCGCCACCAATACATATGCAAGGCGTATGCCCACAAACCCAATAGCTCTCATAGGCCTGTTACAGAAAAATTTTTTGGAGGTCATGCTCATTGACTCAAAAACTTTCTGGTAGGAATCGAAATTTTTAGTTATTCGTTGGAATGAAGAGAAAATAATTTCTTACATTTGAATTTTTTTGTACCAACAGTCCATCAGCATTTAAAATTTACACAATTTACTTAATTGTAATGTGGGCAACGGTCATAAGTGATGTTCCTGTCGGTAAATCCAAAAGTAAGGAAATCAGTTTTGTTCAGTATTATTTTGTAAATAGGAACTATTTTTAAATGGGTATAGAGTAAAGACTGGTATGAATACAGGAGAAATGATGAACTCGTTTATATTGAAAAGTATGATGATACTTGGTGAACAGCAACCAAGAAAGCCTAGTTATTTAAATTACGGTACTTCTACAAAAATAATATTCAAAACAAAACCACTTCACCAGTAATATTCAAAGCTCGAAGGATAACATCGAAACTACTTGGTACAATGCCAAAAAATAAACACCTAAAACTTTAGAGCCCTTCATAGTAGATTCAACTAAATACCATACACAACACAGTTTGTGATACAATGAGGACCTATATGTTGTACATAGCAATACCTAAAAATTGTAGGCCCAGATACTGAACAGTGAATCATCTTGTAATGACAATACAAATAATTTCAGTAGCAGAATTACAGATTGTTACTTTGATAACCCGTAGTACAATCTTGCAGATCCTAGTTCAATTATCTAGAATACTGAAAGAAATAACTTAAAATACATATAATTACATAAAATAATTAATACAGACTCGGTTATCTGTGGATTAGTATAAATTAACTGATGTTATAAAGTTCTATTTTTAGTTATCTTATTAACTGTATGGTATTGTACGCGTTCAATAATAAAAATAAAATATAAAAAAATATATGTTATATATTGTTTCTATGTTTACTGCAATTAACTGCAGTATTGTTGTTAGAAAATGCTACAATGGTACTCTGGGTAAACTCTACCAAACTGATCTGGCACAGTAATAAAGTTGTGTTTTCAGAACTCGGGCAAGAGTGAATACATAGTAAACTGGAGTGTAGCCATACAAAAGAACCAGGCCATACATGTTATGCCAATATACTTTCAACTAGTATATTTTAAAATAATGCCATGACTTTGTAGCAAAAGTAGGGATTCATGGAAGTTACAGTCCATGTAGAATAAATAAAACTACACAAAGTATCCAAGAAGTTATAAACATTTGATAATTGATCAAATCAAAGTAGCAAGCCCAATAGTAATAACAGAATATATTTAGTACGCAGTAGTGTATGCAAAAATATATGAACTGGTAACACATGTAAAAAAAAGTATGAGGATTTACAGGCAGTGAACATGACATAAACAACAAAAATATTTATTTTTAAACATGCATACCGTAGTAATTATTCATACAAATCATTTTCAAATTACACTAAAACACTAACAAACCAGTGCATGCATAGCATAGATAATTATGTACAATACAATACAGTAGCCGGGTAAGAAAATTAATGCACCTGTATACATAGTGTTTCATACTGTTCAGTTCTATATTATTTACCTCTCCTTGATTGACGTTTCTGAATAGGCCTAACATTGTTTAAGTTTGTAACCAACGTTTCACACTAAATTGTAGCAAATTCAGAATAATATCATCACCTGTATTTATAATTTAGACAAGAATTGTAATTATGTGACATAACATGCCCAGCTTCATTTAATCTTTAACAAGTGTGCCATAAATAAGCTGTTTTGGTTTACTATTTTATCAGTGCAATTGTATTTTATTCTGCACGTATCTTGTTCTGTCCTACCGAAAGCTAGGAGCATTTATTCCTGTTTCTCATACTCACTTTCCAAATTGGTGCTACAATATTAGCCTTCTCCTAACTTTCTCGTTAGATTTATTACACTATGAACGGCATCAGTTCAATACTATTAATGGCTTTTGCTTAATTGCATTTCATCAAAAAGTTCTTATATTAAGATTTAGTCATTAAAAGAAAGGAAAAACTTAATGCATGTAACGTTGCTGCAAAAACTGAAATTTTACAGTGATTCAATATAGGTAAACGAGAAGACAACTACCTAGCCTACAACATATTGTACAATTCAAGTAAAAATTGATAAAATGAAAGAGGACCTTGTAAAATTTTCATCTTTCAAAGTATATGTGAATTACATATGTGATAACATAATTGAAAAAATTAAAATAATATTCGTTGTGAGAATCAAAACCAATGCAATGGGCCTTAGCAAAGGTTGGTTTCAGGGATTTATAGTCACTGTGTTATTTCTACAACAAAAATAATGGGCACAAGACCAAGCAGACTAAATTTGTACTTGTTAAAAAATAAGATGTCGCAACATCTTCGTTGTGGGTACTATTAAAGAATGATATGATGTCCAGTATGATTCAGAATAATGACTGTGGCTAAAATAACTAATTCTTCACATCTCTGTAGTTACAGTTATGAATGTACAAATTTTATGTTTCAGAATACTGTGAAAACTTATCATAATGACAATTGTGAATGACACAAACAACGTCATCATACAAGATTTACCTGTCATATCCAATTTAAATCTATTGTTAGGGATGGCGCACAAATTTTCTATAAATTGTGTTACTGTTATAGGATACTTTGTGGGTAATGTAAGATTTGCATAAACGTTATTATTTATATAAGTTAATATGTATGTTCCTCTATAATATATGTACACATAGGCAAAACAATATTTTCAAATTTACCGCCAATTTAGGATAAACATGAAAATAAACAAATTATCAAAATATTTTTTGTGTTCTTTGTTAGTTGCTAACAATCCAAATAATTTCAATGTTTAGTTTGTCATATAATGTGTCACGTGTTTTCCCTACAGTTCCTGCCATAAATCAGATGTTCATAAATATGTTTAAACTTACTTTATTCAAAATGTTTGCAGCATTTAACCTGTTTGTATCTTAAGCCGTCTATGTATTGAACAGAGACTGCGTAGACTATATGATTAATGATGAATGCATCACAACATAAATTCAGTATTATAAATTAACCTCATAATCTCACTATTTTAATGATTACTGTATATGCATAAATATATTTTAGAAACACACAAAATTTAGTTCTGTAAATTTTTATGAAAGTCAATGTGACGAAAGTGCTGTCGGTTCACCATGCCAGCTGTCACTGTGGATATTTAGCCTGACTTAGTTTATGTGTACGATGTGGTTTTCACTGTCTTAACCCTGGCGTAAATTGAGTAGTTACAGTACTGAGTTGTGGTATGATTTAATAAATTTTGACACTAGTATACACAAAGAAAAAAATTATGTTGCTAAAATTTAAGCACATTATCAGCATTCACGTTATTTTTGCTGGAATTCTGTAAAATAACATTCTACTGAATTCAGTGCCGTAGCATACTCTTTCACAAGACTGGTGAACTGCTTGCCTCCATAAGGTATGATAAGCTCTCTCTCTCTCTTTTTACTACCTGCTTAGCTTTTCACTGTGAGCCACACTAGTGACCATCAAAGAAAATAACACAACATTTTGTACTAGACCTACCACAAACACACACACACTCACATTCTCTGTCTGAAAATATTTTAATTATAAATACGATTTCATTTTCAGGAATTTTTTCTGTAAAACCCATGGATTATGCAGGTATTTTGCTACACACTACAATACATCCTGTTCTATTCACTCTACGATTCAGACACCTATGTGCATATTTGTCTTTCGATTTTTGTGTTTCCTGCGAAGTGGAAGCGTTAGATACTTCCTTTTTATTCTGTTGATAGTAATTTTAGATGCCATTGAAGATGTGCAGTTGAGAAGTGGCAATGCATTTGAAGTTTTAATTTTACCTGCTATCTCTTTGTGTGTTTCAAGAAGGAGAGTTGTTGCATTATCCCACACTTGTTTATCATTACAAATGTATGACATGTCAATTAACATCTTTGCAACATCACGAAACTTTTGTTGGCTTTGTTTAATTTGTGAACTCGTATGTTGTGACTGTGAAAGTACATCGTAGTGGTTTGTTTGTGTACTTGTTTCAGGTTCAACTGCGTTATCATTTGAACTGATTTCACATTCTGAAGAAACACAACTTCCCATGTCTGTCACTGTGCAATAACCATGACTTGCATCAAGTGAAATATATGGATTGCTGATATATGCTGAGTTTAACTGTTGAAAACTCCAGCCTGGAATAAATTCAAAAATAGCACACATGTGCTTGCAGGGAAATCTGTATGTCATGAAGTCCACACAGCTGCATGACGCTTCATCAAACTTTACAACATAACTTACATTTTTATTTAAAGAACTGTGCACATGAAAAACACCACTAGAAATTTGTGTTATGGACTCTGCACAGAATTCTGATCTAGCAGAACTGATTCTTGTGAGCACGTGTTTTATGAAATGTTGTGGTCGGTTCAGTAAGTATGTTGGTATCTGTGAGTCGAGCACTTTAAACTTAGAGTTCTTGTAACAGTATTTCTTGTAAGTATCTGGCAGGTACGCTTCAATAACTGTTTTTAGCATTCCAGTCAGGGACTTATCTGAGTTGCAGCACAGGTAAGCATGCTTTAAAACTTTGTTTTGACTTTCTAATCCATTATTCGTATGAATTATTGTTAAATAATCCTTTTCGCTGAAAGCTTGCACCCATCTGTGTGCATGTTGCAGCCACTGAGAGGTGAAATACTGTGTGGCTTTTGTGTTCTGTTTCATAACTGTGCTGAGTTTCATTTCCTCTACGTTTTGTTGATATGATGTTATATCTGCTGAAGCAGCAACTTTTCGCCAAATTTTCAAAATTTCTTCACCATCCCCTGGAATAACAATACCGCTTTTCCTGACCCACCACAACCAGGCTTGTTCCCTGTGAAAGGCACACAAATACACTGTGCTGCCTTGAAATGTATCCTCAATTGCATGTATTTCGACCTCGCTGTAGTCTGTCATCCAGTATTGTGCTCTCCAGTCTGGAAGCCATTCCTTAAATACATTCAAAGCCTCAGCAACTAACAGTGTGCTCTCTGTGTGCACGATAAAAGTGCCAACTACACAATATCCTACATTTGTTTTAACAGCCAGAAAAAAAAGTGGTAGAGCATACTGTGTGGTTTTATATGTAGCATCTAAAAGACATATTCTTCCGTAGCGCAACAGCAAGTCTTGTTGCCATTTCGTCTGATGACAGAATAGGAATGTTGTTGTGTCATTATCTTCGCCATTTTCTTCATATGGGCGAAAAAGAAAACAGTCGTCTGTTTCAGTTTTCCATTTGTCAACCAACGTCTGCAGTGCTTCCTGGTCAAGTTCTTTTTTCCGCAATGTGAATACAGCCCGGTACAAATGTGCATGTATTACATTGTCTTCAGGAAATAGTGCCTTATTCATTCCAGTAGGTGAGTTTCCGTTTGCAAATATTCTCTGAACGTATTGTTGAAGAAGCATTTTAACTTCTTTGGTCTCAGTAAATCCTTCTTCAGCAAGTCTCTTAATCTCAGCAGCAATATCTGGATGAATTTTCTGGCAGATTTCTGTGGATGTTGTGGAATGTGTGTGACAGTCTTGAGTACTTGCCTTTACATAAAACCGGAGGAAGCTACTTATTGTGGAACCATTATTCATAGCTTCCTTCAGTTGTCTCGACATCTGGAATCAGTAATGTTATACAACAGTTAGCAAGACATTCAACTGCATATGGCATGTAAGATGAAGGTACTGTATTCAGTTTTGAAACAGACTGAAATAATAATTTGGCTCTTCATGAATAATTAGTTCAACAGTAAAAATTATTTCTTATGATTACTATGTACCTCCTATATAATATTATGTAAATAAGAATTAAACTATGTATCTATTTCAGAAAGAGAAGTCTTTAAAATGTATTTTTGCTATGTGTACTTTTATATCTGTATCTTTTTATGTATAACTGTTACTGTATGTAGGTGTGTTTGCATGTGTGTATATGTTTGCGGTGTATATATGTATTAAGTGTGTATCTAATATTGTATCTGTATTGTGGTCCTAACAGATTCAGTATGTTTTGTAATTTTCTTTTATTTATGTATGTGTTCTATTTTGTAACAAATTTGACTTGTTCTCTATCCTAGAGTCCTAGTGGTTCTCATAGTATGTACGGAATGAAAATAAATAAATAACAGTTATTACAGTTAAACCCTTATATTAAGTTACTAGAAGAACTGAAAAGTCCAGGCTTAGCCAACTAAAACTTCATATTGTCAACTAGGTACTTTAGAAGTCATAAAATTGTTCTTAAAACTGAGTACACAGGAAAACTTGTTAGTTGCAATATTTTTATTAAGGAACTTGTTGAGTGAAATCTTTTAATCAGGGTTTCCAGTAGATAACTTCTGTTTATGTGAGGGTGAATTCCCAGACAGACTTAAATGGACAAGAGTTATACCAATAAAAAAAGGTGATGAAACAGGCATTACTAACTATACGCCAACAGAAGTCCTACCTTTGTTCTCAAAAATATTACAAAAAATAATTGCTACAAAACTAAAAATTTTTAGAAAAAAATAACATAACATCAAAAAGTCAATAGGGATTCTTAAAAGGCAAATCTGCAGAACAAGCCATATACTGCTTTGTAAATAAAATAATCACCTCCATTGATAAAAAAGACCAAACAGTACGAATATTCACAGACCTTACCAAAGCCTTCAATTATGTTGACCATAAATTACTATTAGAAAAAACTAGAAATATTTGGTGTTAAGAGGTAAACCTCTTGATATGCTAAAATTTTATCTAGAAAACTGCTACCAAGTAACCTCAATCCGCTACACTGATGATAAAGGAACATGTTCAAATTTTGCATCTAAACAAAGACATATCTCTGTTGGTGTCCCACCGGGTTCTATACTAGGCCCTATTTTATAAATATTATTCATTGATGATCTGCCATTATTAGTAAAAAATTAAAATGTAGTGATGTTTGCAGATGACACAAATATTCTAATAACTGAAAACAATTACATGGACTTGATAAAAAAACATAAACTCATCACTATAAGAAATAAGTAAATGGTTTCAAGCTAACAAACTAGTATTAAACGTTGTAAAATCATATCTGTAATGAGCTTTAACTCCCCTTGTTCCTTTTATTATTCGTCATTATTTATTTAATCCATTCTGACAACAATCAAATAGTTACTCCTATACTTATACATATTCTAACAATCACAGCCATAGAGGTAATAATAAGACATAGAAAATGGAGTTGTTGATAATAAGAGCAATACTAAAAACCTAATTCTCCAATAACCAACAACCTAACTTTCCTACATGCAACCATGGATATATGCATGACTAATGTATAATGGTAATTCAGTCAATCTGTCTTTACAAATTTAGTCTCCGTTTTGGTTTCACTACCCTTCCACTCTTAATCCTACTGGAGGTTTTGCCCCTTTACAGTCTTGTGCTTCTACTCTTGGCCACCCATTCCATCCTCCTCCTTCTCTTCTTCTAGATGTGCACCTTGTCCGTCTTCCTGCTTTACACTACTTTCTTCACACTCTTCTTGTACTCTCGTCTGTGGATCGACTTGATTACTCTCGTATCCTGTGTTCTGAACATCTGCTGTGATATAAGGTGGATTTTTTCTTGACATCTCCTTCCCTGCTGAGCTCCTTCCTACTTTATTAGTATTCTAAGTCTTCTCTTGAACTGTCTTTCCAACAATTTTCAAGTAATGCTTATTTCGCCAGATTATTCGGCCACCTGATGAGATCAAGTAGGATCTCGGGGTATCTGATTCTGACACTATTACTCCATACCTCTGCAAGTCTGTGATCCATACCTTCTCGTGCATCTGGAATGAAGGACGCATACACAATTGATGATGTCTATTGAAATTTGTCTTCTGATAGAATTTTGCTTTTCTATGCATTGTCTTGAACTCTTCTCTATCCACTGTGAATGGTTGTAAGTCTTCTTGGGCAACAGGTAATATATCCCTCAGTGATCTACCCATCAGAAGTTGAGCTGGACTGTACTTGAGACCTGACATTGGGGTGTAACGATATGATAATAACGCTAGGTATGGGTCTTCCGATCTTCAAATAATGTTTTTAACAGTTTTCACCGCTGCTTCCACTTGACCATTACTCTGGGCATGATTGGGACTACTAGTGATTTGTGTAAAGCCATATTCTTTGGCAAACTTCTTAAATTCTTGAGAGTTATACTGTGTTCCGTTGTCTGATCTAAGCACTCTAGGAATTCCTTGTCAAGAGAACGTAGCTTTGCATCTCAATATTGTTGTTGAAGTTGAAATGTTAGGCAACTCGAAGATTTCTAGATATTTTGAATAGTAGTCTATCAACAAAAGGTAATTCTTTCCATTACATTCTGCTTGATCTGTACCTACTGCCTCCCATGGTACTTGGGCTAAGGATGAAGGAATAAGAGGCTGTAGTCTATTCGGTTTCTCTTTTATGCATGTTTCACAGCTGCATATATGTATATATGTGTGTGTGTGTGTTTTTTTATGTAATTTGTGATGCCTGGCCACCACACAGTTGCTCGAACTCTTTCGATGCACTTATTGATGCCCATGTGTCCTAAATGAATCCTTATCAACAACCCATTCCTCAGTACTGTTGGTATTACCAGAGTTGTTCCCTTCATTAATAATCCTCTTGTAATTGATAGCTCCCCTTGTACTGACCAAAAGGCCCGACATGAAACTGGTACTTCAGTTGGTTTCTTAGGCCATCCTGCCTGCACCAGTTGTTTCAGGTCCTTGCAAGTTGTATCTGTCATTTGGGCTAGTAATACCTCTTCAATCATTGTGTCTGAGGCTGGGAACCCTGCCATGAACTGGGATTCATATTCTTCAATCTCAGAAATGTTAAGATCATCCTTTTCCTCAGCTGCCTCAACTGGGAAACGTGACAGTGCATCTGGTGTATAAAATTTCTTACCAGCAACATGCTGTTTCTGAATAGGAGTACCTCATTAACCTCATTCGATATCTCTGCAGCCTGGGTGGTAGTTCATCCACACATTTCTTGCCTAAAATGGACACTAGAGGTTGATGGTCCATTCTGAGTAGTATACTCTTGCAGAGAATGTACATATTAAATCTTTCACATGCTAAAGCTTCTTTTTCAATTTGTGCATGTTTCTTTTCTGCTGATGACATTGCTCTTGATGCGTAAACCACCAGCTTCCAGTTACTGTTTTCGTTTGGTTGTTCCAAGACAGATCCCAGTCCATACGATGATGCATCAGCTCTGATGCAAATATCTTTATTGGGATTGTAGTGCACTAACACTAGTGGACTACACAATAATTTCTTGCTGCTCTTAAATGACATATCCTGTTAGTGTCCCCATAAAAATGGATTGTCATTTTTTAATACGTCAAACCTCTTTAATACAAACCTGAAGGGACCAAAATTTTGGCTGTTTGTAATAATGAGGTTTGTATTAACAGGTGTTCACTAAAACCTGAAAATATTTCTAAAATTTTGGTCACTCTGTTTACCCCCAAAAATAAAATAGCCTTTTCACCACAATGACTTCCTTTTACTTGTGAACTTGATATTGCATGGTTTAATGCATAGGCCCTAAACAAAATTTTTATTAAACATTAAAGCAATTATGTTATTTCTTGTCCCATTCCAAGGGGAATAAAAATCACTTTGTATTAATGAGAACTTTGTATTAACAGGGTTTGTATTAACGAGGTTTCACTGTAGCTGATGCAACGGCTCTGTAATGGAAGCCAATTCTGGTGCAAACTCCCCAAGATAATGTACCATTGTAACCCCTTACAGCGTATTTTAGTAACGACATAAAGATACACCCAGGGATTAACTGTAAAGAAAAACAGGGCGTGCCGCGATCTAGAAAAATATTACTATTTATTTTCAAGAGGTGAACGTACCAACAGTACAAGTACCTTTAGGGAGCTCCCGCTATTATAAACACGGGCACACACGCCCTTATAAAAAAAAGACAGGCCAAACACACAAAAAAATTACAAAGATTTCCGCAAACAGGTACAAAAACACAGGGCACAAATTGTCTCTGAAAGCGTACGTGCAGCAACACTGGAACAACATTATGGTCTAGCCGTGAACGGCATAAGCCAAATGGGGAATGGTTACTGTCAGTTTCGCCCTAGGGCGGCTAAATCATAAAACCGCGTATGGCTCTCGATCTGTTGACTGGGTGACACAAAGGTACATAAAATCCAGAAAGTATGTCTTGAGCGGGCCAGAAGGACGGCTACGTCTATACGTAAATCCAGTTATTTGACGACAGTTATGAAACTAGGGCGAACCATAGTATAGTGGGCTGAACAAAATTAAAAGTCTCTCCATCAAACATAAGGCTCGAACATCGGGCTCTTCTCGACACGAGTCGTGTCACAGAAACAACAGTTCAGCAAATACCTTCATACACGAGGATAGGACGGGGGTAGTCTCCAAGTCCCTGCCAGACCCCCACAAACGTCCTGCCGCCACACCACGGTGCTCAGCAGCACCACAATCCGCGGATCCAAAAGGAAACCCAGCTCCACCAGCTGGAAGTAGTCTTCAAGAAGGCACCCCGTAATCGGGTCAGTCTCATTTCACACACGTCGAACCACAAGCCATCTCCCGCGACGTCAGCGCTTCCTCGCGGTGGTGAAGGCAGTCTTCGAAACTCAGGGCAGACAACCCCAACAAAAAACAAAAACCAAAATTTAGATACCAGCGTGACAGGGCAGTAGAAAAGAAACAAACAAATAAGCACAAGCATAACGGCGTGGACGTAAGCAAAATATAGGACGCAAAAATAGTAACGGGCGGCTGCACCGTTACACCATTCCTAACACTATTCTGACATCCTTGATGGATTGCGGCCGTAGCATCTTCTGAATCGCCTCAATTTTAGCAGGATCTGCTTCAATTCCCTCATCAGACACCATATGACCAAGGAATTTAACCCTCTTTTTTTCCAAATATGCATTTAGTCATTTAATGTTATCCCTGCTGCTTCAATTTTTTTTAATACTCTGTCCAGGTTTTCATTATGTTCTCTTTCATTTTCACCCCAGACCAAGATATTGTCATACGACATACAACATTTTTAGTGTCTGCCAAAATGTGAGACATCACCCTATGGTGAAAAAAACTGGCCAAATGGTGTAATAAAAGTCGTGAGAATCAGTGACTTTTCTTCTAGCTGTACCTGCCAATACCCACTATTTGCATCAAGTTTCGAAAATACTTTTGCATTTTGCAGGCGAGCTAGGGATTCATCTATAGTAGGTATAACCATGTGTTTGTTCCCTTTCAACTTAGTCATTGAGTGCAGTCAAATCAACACATAACCTAATTTCGCAGTTTTGTTTGGGAACAATCACAATTCCTGAACACCAATCAGTTGGACAATCCACTGGGGAGATAATGCCCATCTTCAAAAGCCTATCCAATTCCATTTTCAATTTGGGCTGTAAGAGAATAGCCAGTAATCTAGAACATGATATACTTAAGGTTGTGTATCACCCCTTAGCTTAATCTCGTACGGGACTTTCATTAACCCCAGCCCTTGAAAAAGTTTTGGGTATTTTTTTCTTGTGTTGCTTTCCTGTATGTAACCTATTTCTTCTATCCATCTCAGCATCCCCAAAGATGCTACTGCTGGCTGTAACCTAGTAATGGTTCTTTTAAGTTTTTTACAACATAAACATCTTGAGCAACATGATTCCTCTCCAAGCAAGAGTAGTTTCTAGTTTACCTATAATCTCTAGTTGTGTACTACATGGACCCGCCAATTTTATATTTCCAGTTCCTTTCTTTTGCGCTATCATAATATTTTCTATGAGCCTGCCTACAGTTTCTGGTATCACAGTGACGTCTGCTCCTGTGTCCATTTTAAACACAACTTCTTGTTTATCTCTTGTTTTACATACTTTCATAAAGTGTCCCATTCTGCTGCAGTTTCGGCATCTCTCATTGATTCCAGGGCATCTTTCCCTATGTGATTTATCAAAAGCCCCTCCACATCTATAACATTCTCTGGCCCCTTGGAAGTTTTGACTGTTTGTTTTTCTTGTATATTGATAAATTTGTTTACCCTGTTGATTATTGCTTAATTTGCTTGTATTAACACTAATTATATCGATATTTTCCTCTATTGTTGCTTCCCTAGTTGATTTTTTACTACTGACTGTTGTTTCTTAACTACCTCTGACAGTCTCGCCCTCATAACCGCACTCTCCAAGGTTAGGTTTGCATCTAGCTGTAACATTTCTGACAATTTTTTGTCTTGGATTCCTACCACAAGTCTATCACGCACCAGTTCGTCACATAATGTTTTGTATTAGCAGTGCTCCGCCAGTGTGTGTAAGGCAGTTAAAAATTAGTCGTCAGACTCGTCTGACTGTTGCGAACAAAGGTTAAATTTTGCCCGTTCATAGATCACATTTCTCCTTGGAATGAAATGTGATTCCAGTCATTTCACTACCACCTCGTATGACTTTGAATCCTTCTCGGAAAGTTGGAAGGTGTTTATTTTACATACACTAGTGTACTAACCTGTATTTCTCCACTTTTCTCTGCCAACCCGCTCACCAACCGATACCTTTCAAATCTTCTAATCCAAGTACACCATTTATCTGGTTTTCTAAAATCAAAATTGGCAGCCATGATAGCATGCACATTGATTCTGTCATTTTCTATTTTTTTTACCACCAAAAATCTTACTCTCCTATTACCAACCACCTAACTTTCCTACATGCAACACACTATCTAATGAGTTTCTCTCTCACTGAAGCTCAAATAAATAAAGAAGAAATTGTTTCTATTACAGATAATAAGCTGGACATAACAGATCACGTAAAATTCCTAGGACTTATTATTGACAACATGAAATGGCATTTACATAAAAATTATGTTTGCAAAAAATCTCTTTAATGTGCTTTGCAATACTTACCATCAGAAAAATATGTTCCCTTAATGTTGTTATGACAATTTATTTTGCAAATGTATAGCCTGCACTCACCTATGAAATTATATTTAGGGGTAACTCTGCAAACTGGCATAAAGTGTTCAAAATTCAGGAAAATATAATTAGAATAACAAAAGGAAAAAAAAAAAAACAAGTTAAAACACTGTAAACTTCTGTTTAAAGAACTAAATGTAATGATACTGCTCTGGCTATACATATCTCACACCATACTTTTCACACTACAAAATACCAAACCTGAGCAGAACTGTAGCATATTAAACAATTACAAAATTTGAAGTAATAAAAATTTATGTATTGTATCTCACAGAACATATACCTTTGCACGTAGCCCGTATTATAGTGGTATCAAACTTATATATAAATAAATTACCCGAGGCCGTAAAAGAAATTCATATAAACATATATATTTAAAAAAGAACTGAAAAATTCTTGATAGGGAAGGTATTTAATCTGTTGATGAATACACACACTCGACATAAACCTAAACGGATTACTTACATATTCAAAATACTGTAATGAAGTCTCCTATTATGAATATAAAAAAATCTACTCTTCAGTACTGCATAAGTGTAATTCTTTTATTAATGTGTTTATATAAATTCTCTAAATGTAAATAATAAATAAATGTATGTATCCAACCTAAAAAGATTTTCTGGCAAATTGCAATCATCTTTATTATATTTTTGACAACTTGTACATGCTTTGTTTTGATGTATTTGTAACATGTATAACAGTTTTGAAATTTTATTTCAGTATAAGAGACAACTTGTAACCAAACTATTCTGATATATTTGTGACAACTCCCCTCTAGTTAAGTACTAGAAATACGGGAGGCTATGTAAATAAGTAAATAAATAAATGAGTTACATGTATTTAAGTTCAGAATCACTTGTGCGTTAAAACTGCTCTGTACCTAATTCCATAAGAGGGTTCAGAAAACTTCTTATGTCATTTTTGTGCATTGGTTGATAGAAATATCTACTATGAAAAACAACTAAGTTTTTGGTCTTTCGAGATAAAAAAAAGCATATTTTAAAACTATGCTTAATTCCTATTTGCTGCCTTTTTGTTTTTGGCCCATTCTGAAATCGTGACATGCAGTACATACATTAAAACTGTCATAAGTAGTTTCCAAATTATGGAGTTTCCTGCTTAAAAAGGAAAATTGTTCACCATGTCTAATTTCACAAATGAAACTTAACCCTATTAATGTTTTCCTGGTTAATAAACATACACTCTTTCTTACTAATTCCAAACATCTTAATACAGTTTTGCTATACTTTGTTTTCTTGACATGACAGATTACAATTATGAAGCACATAAATAAATATGTTTAGGCCCTAATTTTATTTACATCCCATTTTTAAAAAATGCTCTGTTCAGTTTACAACACACTGTGTGCTTGAGGTACTGTTGCAAAGCTCGGTCACACAATCTCTTGATGAACTCTGTGACAGTCATCACAGCCACAGACAGAGCAGTGAGCTGGCGATGCAAGCATCTAAAAAGAACTAGACATGCATTGCTTTATCTTTATCTAGGTGAAATTAAGCAGTTGGGAAGAACTTAAATATCTAGTTTGATAGAAAAAAAGTTTGCTAATTACAATTTCAGTAATATTAACTGCATCCCGAACAGCCTTCATATTCTGGTGTACTCCCACTTGGCATTATATCTGTTTCTCAAAGTACAACTGAACATACAATAAGTGTTACAAATTACTGACAGTTGTGCCTAACATAAAAAATAAAAAAATATTACTTACCCTTACCCAACAGACAAGATATCCATATTATTTGAGATGATACAAGAGTTCAGTTATTTGGACTGCTTTTATCAGCCATGTTCTAGAGAGTCGCTGAGGGTGAATGAGATAGGTGTGAAGCAGTGGCTGATTTTTTTTGTGGGGGATGATAGAAACACCCCATGCCGCTAAATATAAGAATAACCCTGACTGGGTATCAAACTCTGGCCACCTTGGTGGATGACTAACACTAGCTGGTAACAACACTATGGTCCTCATCAATGCAAGTGATGAAATTATTTGCTACTCAAAAGATGGAAAAATGACTGTGTATCTCAGCACAAATTATTAGGCATTATGAAATCTGTTACACTGTTTTTAAAAGAAAAAAAATTGTGAATTTGCAGTTTTATTAGATGTTGCCGCTAAATATATGGGAAATAATCAACACCATGCATACATTTACTTCTATGAATAGAATATTGTGCAGGTACCAAGATGAGAACTCTCAGTGTAAGTTGATCAACATAATATGACCAGCTTTAACAAGATTTTAAACAAGCTTTGTAATTAATTATAAGTAAATATGAACCTAATATTTTTGATTAAATGTTTATGTTCGTGTAGTAATAAATAAAGCATTGAATTCAACTTACACTGTTCTTTTGCCTTTTTGTATCCGTACATGAAAATTCTGGGAAAACCCTGACACACTTAATGGTCATTGAAGCTGGGCACCCTAACTTTTTGTTGCTGTGAACCCCAAACCGTTTCTTCTTGGCATTTGGATGGTCTGGCTGAAACAAACACTTAGAACATTAACTTGACAACGTTTTGTTTTTAACAATTACACTTTAATTATAATGAAAAACATTTTTCCCATGAAAAATTGTATCACACTTGTATCACGTGTAACAAGTAACATTTATCCCCCCCTCCCCAGTTCATTTTGTATGTATGTTCATTTAAAGATACAAAAAAAATTTGTATTATGGGTTTGTTAGTTCACTAGCTCTACATAACATTTTGAGAACAGGCGAAAACTGCAGTGGTGAGGTTGTACATGGTACTAAAACATTACCTATACTCATCATACAAGTTAACAGTATGTTAGACTATATGTGGCAGATGAAGAGCAGTACACATTGGGTTGAATTATTAGCAAGTAATTAATATTTGGGAAGTCTAAAGAAAGTGTGCCTTAAATATCTGATGAGTTAGAATTGCTCATAGCGTCATTACAGTCATTAGCATTCATGGCATTTCAGACAAGAGCAGCTGTACAGTGTTTAAGTGATGGTCTTCAAAAAAATTAAAAGTACAATGTTAAAAGAGAAAATTTGTCATATTCTTAAATCTTAATTCTTGTACACCATTGTGATTGTTTCCTAGGGGTCTTTGTGTCAGAGGTATTTAGTGCAGAGTATAGAGACTAAAATATTTTAGTATATCTATATACTAATATTGCATACATTATTATGCCACTCTTACGACGATAAATTTTGTTAAATGTGCTAACCATCTTCAGTTACTTTACTAGAAGATAGGTTTTACTTAATTAACATTCAATGAAAACTTGTTGAACTTCAGTAATTAACTTAATGACAATTATAGTTGGGGTGTTGAAACTTTCTCGGTTGTTATGCGATTTTGAATTCTAAAGCACCCCTTCCAATGTTGTATACAGTAGTTACGACATTCACAAGTTTTCAACTTTCCAGCAACTAAGTTTCAGGGCTGTAGCCAGGATTTCTGATCGAGGGGCTTCCCGAACTTGGGAATTGTTATTGAGTAAAATCGATTCCTCTGTCTCCTCTACTCCATTAGGTAATAAGTTCCAGGGCCCTCCCTCGAGAAAATTTTAATTTCAAGGTGCACAATTGTGCTTTTTAAGGAGTTTCCGTAAGGTAAAAAGGGGTTTTGGCCCCACAGATCCTCTCTCTGGCTACATCCCTGCAAGTTTCCTTCTGTATTAAACTTTTTTATTTATTTTGCCTCTGCTGTTGTATATTAAAATTATTTATTACAATAAACATGTAGCGCGTTACTTTACAACTACCTGAACCTAACAATGGACCAGTGATTTTTGTAGAAGGAAACTTATGACTAATTAATCTTAAGTAAATAAACAAATAAATAAGTAAAAATTATAACATTGAACAAACTTTCACTTTATTTACTCCAGTTTTCACACCTTTACATTCCAGGTTGCTCATTTGTTTGTGCTAAAGTTGAGAGGTTTTACAGTTGTTCAGGTATGATGCCGATATCTCTAGTGTGACACACCTGGGGATAAAATTGTAAATTTCTTTGTTGAGAAGTGAACATTCTATGTAGCTGCCTGAATGCTGTGGCCCCTATTGGCGCTCAAGACCCTATGTTGTGGCACTCAAACCTTTTACTCTATACTGGGGGCCTATGCTGGAAAACACAGCTCGAGCGTTCGTGTACGAGTCGTTTCGAATGGTCAGATTCGCATACGAACTGGCCTAGTTGAAAAGATGTATGCTCCACTATCTCGAACTCGTATACGAAATAAGTGTACGAAGTGAGCACCGTTGGCCGATAAGATGGCGGCTATTCGAATGTCTATCTCGACTTACAAAATATGAGTTTCTGTGATAAATAGGGGATTTAAAATGTTAATGAGCATGCTAGAATAATCTTAATACTAGCAGAAACTATGTTAGTGTGACTAACACGACCTAACACAAAAGGAAATGTCATAATAATCGAAAAACTGGATTTTGCACCTTACATACAATAAATACTATATTTTTGGACGTCGCTTCATATAGTACTTGTGGTGCTACGGTAGCGTGCTTGCTTGCTAACGTAAGTATTCGGGTTCGAAACTCGCCAAAACTTATATTTTTTTATGTCTATAAATTGCATTAATAATTTCATGCTAGAAAAATAACTCTAGGAAATATTAATTAATTTTACGTAATTTTCTGTTTTAGACACAATGAGACGAGTCTTTTTCTTCCGTTTGTATAGACGAAGCAACTAATGACACGAATGTAGGCACATGCAAATATTTATCTGCTCTTCTCCGGTAAATGGCATTAACAAATATCACATTTTCTTAAGACCAAAATGTAATTTTTAAAATAAATAACATACATTTGAACATAAAGAGTTACTTTTTCCTGTTATATGGGTTAAATAAAGAAAACTTTTAGGGTAAGACTAACGAAACGAAGGCTTCAAGAAACTAAGGCTTAAGTTACATGGTTTTAACCTATAATAATATAGCCTAGTTATGTTAATAATTTCAGGTAATTAATTTGAGGCAGTTTAATTAAATTTAGAGCAAATTTTGTTGAATTTTATGTAAGAGGCCAAGTACCTAATGTTAACATGTAGAATTTTT
>PNEQ01005552.1:0-24978 GCA_003012365.1 Medauroidea extradentata
AAGATGGCGGCATACGGCATGATTATTTCTTCAGTTTTTATCGTCGCACACACTGAAATAATAAGTATGTTTACTTTCATTATAACGTGAGGGTAAGCAAATAAGCTATCACAAATAATGAAGCAGTGAATATATGATTGCGGTGCTGGTGACCCAGAGTGCTGTAGCTATTATTTATCAAGACGTGTAGATGTACTCCAGCTAGCATGCACCATGTTAATAAATAATAATGTATACATAACCATACGGTGAGGAATGCTTGTTTGAGTCGTAAATTTTTTTGTTAATATTTATGTTGGTGGTAATAAATACGTGAATACGTGGTTTTTTTTTTTTTGTGTACGTATGTGACGATACTCGACTCGAAAATTTCCAATGCTATACTCGAATTCGAGTATTAACTGTAAACTCGACTCGAACTAGAATTTCGAGTACTCGCAGAGCACTACTGTATAGTGTGGTGGCACTGCTCCCCTTCACACACATACTGCGGTTCGTTGCACCCACGCCGACCACGTGCTCAACAAACGCGCCCTCGGTAATTTGCCCGTAGAATGTTATTATATTTCACATGCCCTCAGCTAGTCGTAGTTTCAGCGGTAGAGTCACAAGTTCTTACCTCAGTGTCGTAAGTACGAGAAGAGAAGAACGAAAACCCTCTAAATAGTTACCTCGTTAGGGGTACACAGAGATAGGTACAGTGAAATCTCGTTATAAAGAGTATGGTTTATAACATTATATGTCCTATAACAATACCTTTATAATGCACCATTTCTCCATAATACATGTAAAATTGTTTGGATATAACAACAATCCGCTATAAAGACAGTTTTTCTTGCCGTTTACAGTTGTTGTTATAGTGAGATTCCACTGTATTACCAATAAATGATAAAAGTACCATTCGGCCGCACAATGTTTATTGAATTCACAGATTCAATCTCAACAACACCATTACAGATCCCTGTACAACACATGCGGTGGGCTCTCACCTCAAGCCTACATCTAATTTATACTGCAAAAAACGGAAGCTAAATTCAGATCAATAACTATATTTGCGCAGCCCGATGGCTCACGTTACCAGAAACAGAATGCTATAGCCCCGATGTTAAAGAATCTCCATGGCACGTGCACCCACGGGAGCTCTCCCAGCACGCGTCCGATCACTTCGACATCCAGATAGCTAAGGAGGAAATAGCTAAGGTCCAGCGCCCTCGCTGGCCCAGCCAGAAGTCGCCCATAGATAAGATGTCACAGTATGGCCACCTCAGACTCCCCTTCACCTACTAAGAGCACTCATTTTTACTGGTGTTGCTGTTATCCATTCCTATGGTACTACAGCTTAAAATGGCAAATTACAAATTACAACATTAATATTACAATTTTTGTTTCTAAACATTTCCCTTGATATAATGTTATCTCAGTTCCTTTTATTTCCTTGCAATGTTGGCAGTAGCAATTATATCAGTTCCTTGCGCTTTAGACCTAAACCCTGGCTGTACCAACAGCCAGAAACTATATAGTCCTTTTTACACAATCACCTAACATACCCAAGGCAGCGTATACATATTATTTACTTCAAAAACACAGACATACACTGTAAATAGAGTTTGCTTACAGCACAGTAGTTATTAATTTACCGTAGCTAAAATTATGTCAGCACTTAAAAAACCAAGCTAGGAAGAGCAACACAACAGTAATACATTGGACTTGCATTCAGAACACAGGTTTGACTCCCCACTGTGGCTATGCTGAGCTTGGTTTTCCGTGGCTTTAGGAAACAGTTTCAGATGAATACTGGGATGGTTCCTTCCATAACAAAGGCCATGGAAAATTTCCTACCTAGTTCCTATCCCTGTGTACATTCGTGTGAAACTTTCTTTAATGGTCTCGCTGTCGAAAATATGTAAGGCCCTTTTAAATAAAATTAATTCACCTAGTAAAACTTCTGACCAAAATTTTTGCACCACAATTTAATATCACCTTGATGAATAAACTAATACAACTAAAATGCTATGAAAATTATGTACCTATGACAATGAAATACAATTTCTTCTAAAACACAATACTACAACTAACACATTTATTGCTGCAAACTTATATAATTTTAGTAAAATGACCACATTTGTATTGTAGATTCCCAACCAGTTTATTTCATAATATTTAAACTGATGTTGGTCCGCAACATTAACATTTGTTTTGACTTCATTGTTTATGTGTTTATGACAATCATAAATTTTACTGTTCTCTGCTCAAACCAATTTTATAGTTCTGTATTCAAATGGTAACAACTTGTAATCAAAGAAAGAAAACAATTTAACATAAAAACAATCAGCTAATTTAATTTTAAGGATATTTTTTACTATTTGCGCAAACAGAAAACAGCAAAATTCTGACTGACATGCACTTACACGTAAACAATGAATGTAAACATAATCTAATTTTGCAAACTTTGACTCACATTTTCAAACCAACATATTCTTAAAAATTTTTTTTTTAGCTCGTGTAAAAATTTAATTACAGTCAACTCTCAATTACCAGCACTAACAAAATAAATAACTGCTCAGATAATAAAAAATAAAAAAAATACAGAAAAATCAAACATCTGTAATCTCTATACATAAAACATAGTGCCCCACTCATTCATACATTCATCAATGCACAGTCCAAACTGCTAGACCTATAAACGTGAAATTTTCAGCGCCGCTTCCCCTCACGGCGCAGGCACCAACAAGGGAAGAATTTTTCGAAAATCTAAAATTAAAGGGGTGAAAAAGGGCAAAATGTGTTTTCTCGCAAAATTCTCGATAACTCTCTAACCTGATAATATATTGTTAACATTTTTACTTCAAAACAAATGCTTATTTCATAATTTTTTGATTTTTTGAAATTTGGAAATTAAGGTGGCGTAAAGCCGTTAAATGTGTTTTAGATAAATCCTCTATTTCTCTTAAACCACTTAAGTAATCGAGGTGATCTTTGCATTAGAATGGTGCTCATGTAAATGTCTAACAAGTAGTTTTAGGATTTTTCAAAATTCATCCTTGAAAGCTGATAAAAAATTAAACTGGTTTTCAATTAATCATCCGCACATACCTCCTGAACCATTTGAGATACATAGGTGGTTTTTGCTTTAAAATGAAGCTCACATAAATATCTAAAAACAGAACTCGAAATTTAAGAGGGTGAAAAGCTGGAAAATATTATTTTTGGAGATAGTGAAACTAGCCCGACAAGAAATAGACATGCTCTTTTCTTTAAAGTTTGCATACGTAAATATATACAAACCAATTTAAGGTAATTCACAAATTAAAGATATACAGAGAATACAGCAGCACCATCAATTAATACATAATTAAAAGTTAGTCACTCTTTTATATAGTACACAAGGGTGAAGCCGCAATGGGACATCTAGTAAAATATAAAAGAAAAATCTAATATCTCTAACAATGAAAAATAGCGGATAGTTGAAAATTCAGGAGAACAAAAAATTGCAAATAATTAAAAATCATGGCTAATCCATAATACTACATAACATAAAGGTTCAAACTACCAAGTCATATCATCGTTCACTTATTACTGAAGCTCACTAAATTAACATTGCAAAGCCGGTGTTGTGCTGAACATTGAGGCTATGCTTTAAAAGCAATGTTTTACAATACAAAGTTTGAAAATTAAGGACTTAAAAATAATTTTTAAGAGACATGGATAGACATCAAAGCAGGTAATAAAAAATTTGACTTATTTCTACGTTTTTCACTTACCAGCAGTCAGTAACAGATGTAAAAATGTTTTACTAAAAAATTCCACTTTGAGTTTGGAAAAAAATAACATTGTCATTTTTATTTACAGCACTCCAAGTTTTTGCAACATACTTCAGAAATGGTGACAGCAAGTTTCTTCCAGCCTTTCAAACAATTAAAAACTATATAATGGTTAACATTACTACATTAAATTCATTGGCTCATTTGTGTTTTCTTGACGGTTAAATGGGCAAATGAATGGGAACTTCTTGTAAAATAGGTTACCCATCCTGCTCTACAATATATTGTTACAAGTTTGAGCAAAAACTTTATATGTGGGCAATTGCCATGTTTCTTTTGGGGATAGAGGTCTTATAATTAGAAATAAAAAGAGTCAAATTAAGTACTGGATTTAATAGCTCACAGAGCTACGAAATACACAAAAAGTAATCAATTATAACTCTCACAACACAATTAATTACGCACACAATTACAACTGTGCCACATAACGTTAATTAACTTTGACAATTAAAGCACAAAAATGTCTACCATCAATTAACTAAACAGTACAAATCACAATAAAATTCAGTCATATATCCAATCAACAATCTCTCAAATAGTGACAGTGTACAACCTTAATAGTCCGCAGTGGTGATGAATTGCCATGTGCTGCACAGCACCCCGAATGCACCGCTGTTTTCACTCTTGAGGTCTTCGGTTCGACTCCGTCAGCCCACCGCAGCAGTCCTCTTGGTTCGTCCAATACTGCTCCGAAGGTAGCAGCCTGCCGCTTCACAGTAGACTTTGACGTCACCAAGATGTCTTCACCAGTCTCTCTCCACAAGCATAACACCTTCCTCTAGCATGACCCAATAGCGAACTCTCCAAACATGCTGATCCTGGGCTTATATACTCTGGCCAAACTCCAGGGGTTCCCCCAATTACATAGGTCTAAAAATAGACATTTCATCATTTCGGATGTGACTTCAGTCTTGTAGGCCGCCTCGTAGGGTAAAAGCGCAGTTGGGACAGGTATCTATGATGTAGTTTTGGCGTGACTTCCATCACGTAGCCGCCCGGCTCGTGAATCATGGGCCAGTCCACATGGTGTTGCGACACAGTTTCTGACCACCCGGCCCTCACACACAGCATGTAACAATATTATTACACCCCACAAGAGCAGCATAGTTATGAATGAAAATTTACTGGTACATTTCATTAACACAGGACAAAACCAATATTTAATCTGGGATAGTGTATAAAACATAACGGTTTGAGTCCATGGCAGGTCTGATCATATTAAATACATCCTGTCAAATTATGTCTATAGGGTTGCATGGAAGTGTTGGTTTAAAGCACTCCTGTAACTGTTGATATACCGTATTTACCCATGTACCACCCGCACATTTTTTCTCAAAAACAAAATTGAAAATTCGGAGTGCGGGTCGTACATGGGTCTCGTGGATTTCGAATAAATAGGGTACGAAAAAGTTGGGTTTACCATACATTAAAGAATGCTGGGAGGGGTTATTATAATCTCTCTCTCTAATATATATATATATATATAAAAATGAAAGCTAACTGACTGACTGACATATCAAACTGCTGAAACCACTGAAACTAGAATCGTGAAATTTTTTGTGGGGGTTCCCCTCAGGTCGTAGGCAAGTACTAAGAAGGGATTTTTCGAAATTCGACCTCTAAGGAGATGAAAAGGGGCGAAATGTGTTTCCGAAGAAACGTCGATAGAGCTCGAACCCGACGGCCTATCATAGTGATTTTTAGTGATTAATAGGACACTCGTAAAAATGCATATTAGCCAATTTAGGATTTTTCGAAGTTCAACATTTAAGGGGGTGAAAAGATCTTAAATGTGTCTCCAATCAACTACGATATCTATCGAACCCTTCGGGATAGAGAGTTGACATTCACTTCAAAATATTGCTTACGTAAATACCCAAAAAGTAGTTTTAGGTTTCTTTGAAATTCAACCCCAGGCAGTAACAAGAGGCAAAATGTGTTTTTTATTAATCGTCTATATCTTTAAAACACAACTGGCAATTGTCGTGATTTTAACTTTAATTAGTTACTTTTACAAATGTCTATGACAGGACTCAAAGACGTTTCAAAATTCTTTATTTAAAGGGGTGAAAATACGTGAAATGTGTTTTCGATTATCCTGCCATATCTATCGAATCAACGGAGATATCGAAGTGCTCTTTGCTTTAAATTGGTGCTTTTTTAAATATCCCAAGAACCAGTTAAAATATATTTTCCGAATTCAGCCCTAAACTGGTTAAAAAAGGGGTAATATGTGTTCCGACTCACATTCGAAATATATCGATCCCATAGATTTTTATATAGCTACGTGATTTTTGTTTGGATTGATGCTTACTCAAATACCTAAAAAGTAATTTCAGGAATTTTCGAAATTCGCCACCTAAGGACGTGAAAAGGGGTGAAAAGTGGTGAAAAGCATTTTCAATTAATCATTGATATATCTTGAATGCAGTGGACTAATGTTGTGTTTTTTAGGTCCACGAGATACTAACAAAGTATTCTACAACTTGATTCAAGGGTTTTTCGAAATTTACTCTCTAGGTGGTGAAAAGACCTTGAATGTATTTGAGATAAATCCTCGAGATCGAACCCGTCGAGATATACAATTAATTTTTGCTTCAGGATGATGATTACAGAAATTATCGCAAAACGGTTTTCAGATTATTCAAAATTAGATTCCTCAATACTGTGTAGGGGTGATATGTGTTTTTTTAGTGAATGGTAGATTTTTATTCGACTCAACGGGCTTGCGATGTGATTTACACTTCAGTTGGATACTTACACAAATGTCTAAGATGTAAATTTAAAATATTTTGAAATTCGACACCCAAAAGGGTGAAAAAGCACAAAATTTGTTTTCCATCAACCCACGATATCTATCTAACCAGTAGCGATATTGTGGTGTTGTTCGCGTCAGAGTGATGATTACGTAATTATTGAAAAAAATAAGTATATAATTTTTTTTTCTTATAAGAAACGTGATTATTAAGAATAAAACTAAGTTGGTCAATAATCAAGGCACACAATCCGAAAAGTAGGAACGAGCAGCGAGAAACAACCTATACAGGAGTTTCACTCTACAGTAACCTATCGAGACGTGGTGTTGTACAAC
This sequence comes from Medauroidea extradentata, assembly GCA_003012365.1. Classification (NCBI taxonomy): domain Eukaryota; kingdom Metazoa; phylum Arthropoda; class Insecta; order Phasmatodea; family Phasmatidae; genus Medauroidea; species Medauroidea extradentata. The sequence continues at coordinate 6,913 of PNEQ01005552.1, forward strand.
CTCTATAAGCCCAGGACAAGGATATTTTATTTTTTAATAAAATTTTATTTTCATGAATTATTTTGACGTTACGTGATGCAGTTGTTTGTTACTCAGGTCTAAATTCCGGGAGGTTCTGGGCTCGAATTCAGTTATAAGCTGCGTGCGAACGTTCAATTCTGACACACAAAAACTACAAGGCAGATCGAATTAGTGCAATTTACATGTAGTCTTCAAAGGGGTAAAATTGCAGTTCGCTTTCCACTTAGGTTCCTCTACAATATCAGCTGACATATCGTCGGTATACTGCCAAAAGTGATTAAGTCATAAACACTATTTAGTTTAAAAACAGTATTAAATTTTAGATGTTAACAAAAATGTGGTATGTTACTATACTGTGACACAACAATACGAAACGACAAATAGACTTTAAACTTGGGCAATTGTTCGTGAACAACATACCGTACTATTCGTGTATAGCACGCACTTTTATTCCAAAACAACTGATAAAAATTCAGGGGTGCGTACTATACACGGAAAATAGAAAAAAAAAATATGTGAAAGAAGGGGTCAGTGGTCTGTTGAGTGAAGGCGCCGGGAAGGGGGGGGGATGAGAAGGCGCAAGGAAGGGGGGGATGAGAAGGCGAAGTTAAAGCCGTAAATTGACGGGTGTCAAGAATAGGAAGCAGAGAAAAAAAAGGCGGTGGTCGGTCGAGATTTTGTGTGGCGAGGTATGGTTGGTGGAGGGGGGAGTAAGAAGCTGAAGTTATAGTCGTAAATGGATGGGTGTCAACTGTGGGAGGCAGAGAGAGAACGTTCTCACGGCCAGGTTCTTTCTCTCCCCCTTTCCCCTCCTGCATGCTTTGTAATAACTGTCCTGCTATCCCTCCATGGGGGAAAAAAAAAAGGCGTCATTGTTCTCCTTTTCCCCCTTTCCCATCACCCACCCGGGAAAGATATTTTGATGGCGGCTCAGCTCGTGACCAGCTATTTTTTCATGGGAAAGGAAGGAAGAAAAAAAGAGCGTCATTCTTTTTTTCCCTTCCCCCACCCCCTCAAACACTCCAGGAGAGATAAAAAAGGCAAGCTTGCTGCTGTCACAGCATGTTATCTTAGTGGTGAGGGTATCTCAATAGCTTAATGGTAGTGGTGGGGGGGGGGGGGCATGCTGGAAGCGGCTGGCACAGCAGAGCAAGGCACACACGCGCGAGGCGAGGGCTGTCAGACAGCAAGCGACCTTGGCAGAGAGACAAGCCACCCAACCCCTCCTGGCTCGCCCCCACCCTCTCTGCCTTCACACTCTTACAGTGAATTGTTTCCTCTTCTTTCACATGTTGCCAGATATGTTTCCTTTCTTCCCCCCTCCTTCCTTGACCCCTCCATTATAGCGTCCCTCCTGCTGTTTCACCTCACTCAACTCATCCTCTCTTGTCTTTTTTACATAATAGCTAGGCACTAAAAAACTTTTTTCCCTGTAACTTGTTGCAAAAATCGTGGTGCGCACTATACATGAGGGCGCACTATACACGTGTATATACGGTATACATATTCCTAGCATTTTTATAATTTTATCTCACTTTGACTTTGTCACTTTTGGTAGTAAACCGACAATATATCATCTCACTGCAATAAAGTTAATGTGAATATTTTGAAAATATATAGGTAATTGAGGGCACCGTAACCAATGGTTGTGCACAGGGTAAACAGATGTTTTTCATTAAATTAACCTCTTACCTTAGGTGTCTGTAACTACCCCACAACCTCAAATTGGCAGGGCTATAAATAAGGCCCAGATGAAGTCGCTGTTAGTGGCAGGGACAAACTTAAGACTGCTTTTCGCGTGGACAGTTATAGCTACTTATCCTGCTGCAGAATTTCAACTAGCCGCTTGGACATTCTAACACTTGATGACTGAAGTACCAATCTTGTGTACAAAGAGGTTTTTCAATTAAAGTTAATATTATCAGTGACGAATAATACTCGCCAGCAAAGCCGCGGGGACTGCTAGTGGAAATATAAATATTGAGCTTTTAATAATATCAAATTGTAGATCGTAAACAGTAAATACACAATGCCAACATTACCGTCAATTAAGGCAGAGGCCACAGCCAAGCGTTGGCGGTTGCCAATCTGTTGGAATGTGCCGAGCTTGTGGTACGCTGGGCGGTGCCAAGCCAGCATGCACCTGGATCCTTCGTCTCACTCGCACGGTCAGATGAGCGAACATTTAGGCACTCACAGTGCAGCGTGTGTCAGAGCAGAGAACCAAATCTGAGATAGTGGTTCATTGCTCTGCCAGAAAAAGCCACAATACTGCATGCTCACTAAGTACTGACAACTGCCAACAGAGTGCAGTAGATGCTGCTGCCGCTGCAAAAGCATTTGTGCGCACCAGCCAGTCGAGTTTTCAGCCATTGCTATCTCCAAAGCGTTAAATGGTGCTGAGTACTATTTATAATTTTGGGGCATAATTTAATTCTAATAACATCATCCACATACTTAATTCACATAACATTCTTTTTAACACAAGACAATTCAATTGGAACACTATGGTGAAAAAATAAATTTTTCCCAAGAGTATGACGAAAATGTTGGGGGTACATGGGTAGACGCAATTTATTATACTGTAACGTGTGGTTGCCTACTATAATTCATGTTTGCATAAACCAATAACACATTTTTCTGGGTGCAAAAAACCATGGAGTAAAATCTGAACATCTGTTGAAGTGTATCCACCACTCTGGGCAGTGCGCCTGGTGTGTATGTTTCTTCTATCATAGCAAGGCCACAGAGTGAAAGTTGAATCAGTCAAACATAATGTTGATGTTTCGTTCCTTCAGATATCTTGCAAGTACGTACCGGTAGCACACACCTTTTTGAAGCGTATATAGATGTAACTGTACATACTACAAAAAACTAAGAATGATCACCCTAGTATTAATGAATTTTTTTCTAAAATATTTAATTCATGCTGTATCTGTACACACTTTAGCAGATAAAAGCTTTTGTGCTAATTTATTATACTAATACAGTGGATTCTCTATCCACCGTTTCTCATGGGACTGACAAAAAATTTCAATACATGAGGGATTTCAATGTATGTGGTCTTAAAGTGCTGTAAAAAAATTAATTGGCCCCAAAATGTGTTCCATGGATGCAGGTATTTCAATCCATAAGGTTTCAATACATAGAGAATCCACTGTATTTTAAAAAATAACCAAAAGTCAGGCATAAACCACTAACTGATGCTATAATCAACACGTACCATACAGAAATATCTATATGTTCGTTCTCAAAAATTGCACTAAGGTATGTTTTAAAGTTAAATATAATATACTCACCCACATAGCATTATTCCCAAAAAATACTGTTTGGTGGTCTTTGTGACAAAATTCTTTCTTCCCCAACGAGAAAACAACCTGAAATAAAGTGTACAGTAATAAATAGAGCACATACAACTCAATAAGAAAATCAATGAAAATAAACTGGGAAGGGGGATAAATAAAGTACAGTAAAAGCACATCATAAAGAGTATTGTTTACAACATCATCTGCCCTTTGACAACTACTTTATAGTGCACCATCTCTCCATAATACATGTAAGATTATTTGGATAAAAAAACAATCTGCTATAAAGACAATTATTGTTGCCATTGACAATTGTTCTTATAATAAGATTCCACTGTAACAAAAAACAAAACTATATTGGGAAATACTTTGTGAGAATATAGGTAAGTTGATCTTTACAGCATGACGTGAACTCAAGATAGAAAATTTTCCCTCAAAATGGTCATGCTATATTTTATGAAAGGCACCTGTGACTTCAAATAACAAACAGCATTACAGTTTAGCTGTAAAAATTAAATCCTGCCAGCTATTCGGTAATAAAACACTACATTTTAGTCCTTAAGGTTATGCTAGGTAGTTCCTACACATTGGTGTAAAAACTCAAAACTTTTTTAATGAAATGCTTCAAAAAATTCAAGACTAAGAGCAATCAATTGTGTACACATTCTGCATAATAATCACCATTCATTCCCCCCTCCCCCCCCAAAAAAAAAATGTTTTTCTTAATTTTGACTTATTTTTGCAACAAGATTTGTGATATGTTGGCGGAAAAAATCTAAAAAACTATTAGGTTCATTGCTACCAAAAAAAATACGTACAATGTATTAGTGATTTGTGGCATAATAATGTTGGGATTATTCTACGGTATATGAAAATTATGTGACTTTATAAAGATATTTTTAAACTCCCTGAACATGGCCTTACGGGTGCTGCCTACTTGGGAACCTTGGCGTGATAAAGAATACATATTTACATGTAAAATTATATTAGGCGGAGCTTAGTATCTGTCAAACCTACATATATACTACCATATTTCTTTGCACAATCGTCACGTGTTTTATTCCAAAATTAGAGCAAAAAATCGTGGGTGCAATGACTATGTGAAGAAAAAGTTAGACCAAAAAATGTTTGAACAAAAATATTACTTACCAAATAGGCAGTATTTTTACACTAATTTTAATGATAATGTAAATATTTAAGATTCACTTAAAACTTCACAATTCACGATTTATTTACAGTAGCGGTAAAAATTTATTTACATATCCATCGGCCGCCATTTTGACCACAAAAAAAATTAAACAAATGTACTGTTTAAAATTTTCAACAAATTTTTGCGAGAATGGAAAGTATGAAACTAATTTGTACGTTATCAGGAACCTTCACGTGATTTAATCGTCATTGTCCGATGATTCATCGTGGGTGTTTTGTCCGCTATTGTTGCTGTTATCATCAGGGTCATTGCAGTTGCTATCATCGTCCTGCCACAGTGTGTGATCTTCCGACCAATTCAGCGCATTGCTGATGCCTGTCTTCTTAAAACTTTTCATGATCAGTTCATTAGGAATCATGTCCCAGCTCTTTACAATCCACGAACACATTATTTCGAGAGATGGCCGTTTGACTTTCCCTCCAGGTGTCAGACGTGGTCATCACTTATCATCCACTCACTGTAAAACGGACACAAATTGTCCTTAAAGGGTTTATTAATGCAGACACCTAGGGGTTGCAAAACGGAGGTCAGGCCTCCGGGAATCACAACTTGTAGCGTTTTGTGTTGTTGCAGCAGGTCTTTACTTTCTTGTGCAATGTGGGCACGAAAACTGTCTAACACAAGTATCACAGGTTAGTTGTGAGCAAAGCGCCGGGTCGTCCATTCCACACAGTTCTGATCCAATCAGACATGTGGTCAATTTCCATCCAACCCTTTTGTCGTGCTCGTACATGAATACCATGAGGCAATATCAGTCCTTTTGGTAATGTTTTTCTTTTGAATATCACGTATGGCTTCAATTTACATCCGTCGGCCGTGACAGCTAAGATAGCTGTACATCGCAACTTTTTGTTGCCAGTGGTTGTCACGGTTACGCTTGTCAATCCATTTTTCTCAATTGTATGTGGCATGTTGAAAAATACCGGTGTCTCGGCATTTCCAATCTGAGAAAACAAATAATTTTTTTCCTCTCTCATTTGCATAACAAATCGATGGAAGCTAATGACCTTTTCTGTGTAATCTGTAGGCAACTTCTGGCAGATTGATGTCCTGCATCTCACAGATTAACCATTCCTCCGCATGAACCTCATCACCCAGCTACGACAAGTCTTAAACCAAGCATGAGGAATCTAGTGTGCACAGGCTACTTCTTTCACCTTCAGTTGCAGCATTTCGTACAATATACTGTAACCATTATTTCGTAGTTCTTCTGTACACACCAATACTTATGCGTCAATGAACAGATATTTCCAACTTTTTGGTTTATGAAACACACACCTAGAAAGTCAGGTGTTTTTGGGCGGTCTTTCAAACTGCTTTATTGGACTGTCGAGCATGCACCTGTTGTTCAACACTTGGCAACACTGCACTCAATAGCTGGCAACAGCCGCATGGTTGCCTGACGGTAAGGTCGTCGCACGAGGTCATGCCGCTTCCGCTACAGGCTACACTCAGGTGGCTGCATGTGCATGTGCTTTCAGGAGACAGTGCTCGTAGGTCGGTTCGGCAAAGCGTGCAGTGTAAAACACACGGTACAGTTGTTTCACAAAAAAATTCTGTATGGGACGATTATGCGATGAAACAATTTTATCCCATTTTGTACTCTGAAAATTAAGGTGCAACGATTATGCGACAGGAACAATTATGTGCAGAAATACGGTACCAAAAACTCACAGTAGTCCACGTTGCAGCAGAATATTTTAGAGTGTTTTTCAATACAATGAACAGATTAGTATTTTCACTATTTCACATGCATGCGCACACGCACTCAATAATAATAATAATAATTACTATTATTTCATACATTGTGTAATATTTTTATTTCAAATAAGTTACATTTAATTATTTACTCACATACTGATTTCAGCCTTATAGCCGATTTTCAATTGTGTGAACCTTCTGCATTACGTTACGTTTTCACATTTACTGCATCAACGTCTGTTACCAGTAATTTTAAATACTTGCTTTTACTAATTAATTGGCCATACTATGGGTTAGTTATTCCAATGGCGGGTGATAATTTACGTGACCCATTGATAGTTTTTTACCTCGTGCAAACTGGAGGCATCTTTCAGAACCAAACACAACTTTTGTGAAAGTGTTTTCTTTTACCCCACAAAGCTGTACTCTCAGTGACGTGAAATGTGTTTTTAAATGTGACGACATTGCTCACATTTGGTGTGTACAAATAATTTTGTTCCACATGGACCATTACTTTTTCCACCACCAGCAAACACTTAGCTCAGGGTAGAGTACAACAAAAATGTTTTTAAAGAAATTAATAATTTTAAATGATTGCGAATAGGATTAATCAATTTTGGTTTATTTGGTAGGTCTTGGGCTCCTCTATCACCCGCCTCTTTATTGACGTCTACCCCTCGAATACTCCCTTCATAGAGAAACACCACTCGAAAACACCTACTTAAATTTTTTTCCACCCACTTTTTAATGCTGTAAAAATAATTTTCCCCTTCTCAATGCAGAATATGGTCTTTGTTCAAAAACAATATCGTGAAAGGTGACTGAACCAAAACTAATATGTATAGGTAACTTAACATGTACAACTCTATTCTTGCTTGTGCTAGGGTCTCAGGTGGACAGCATCTGTACTAACTACACAAAAAAGCAGTGGCCTCGTCAGAGCACATTCCCAACTTTATTGAAAGAACTCAAGCAACAGAGCATGGAGGGAAAAAATCCCTTACAAAATTACAGTACAGTACATAAGGAAAAACAGTGGAAAAGTGGATTAAAAAAATCTTAAATAACAAACAGATAGGAAAGGGTTCCAGATCAGACAAAAGGAGTGCATTACAGATACTGTCTATCCCATGTAAGAATTCCGTGTTTTGACAGCCGATGCTACCAATATTTTTAACATGTGCCAGACACGTGGCAACCATTTAAAACAAGTGGACGTGACCGTATGACCTGATGAAGTAGTAGTGGCAGCCTTGATCAACAAATCGGTTAACTTCCATCGCCGACGCTGAAAGTAGTGTGTATTATACATGGAAAATAAGTACACATTTTGGAAGAAACGTAAGATAATCACATGGCTTCGTATCCAGCATTAGTCAGTTAACTGTTTTATTATATTTAAATCGCGTAATTTTATAACTAATTTACAGACAACCGCACCATTATTAGTCGACCTGTAACCAAAACAAAACAAAGCACTGACATTTGCGAGTGTGAAACGTTACCGCGTTCGTGTGTTTTTGAGATTCTCATAATGTGTTGACTTTATTATTCTGTGCATAAATGTAATATATTGTAATGTGGGGATTATAAAACCCAGCCTGTAATCGCCAATGGGATATTATGGCGTCTGGCAACCAAAATAAACAGTGGCCATTTGCGTTGTGAGTGTTTGAGGTTGAGCTTCTCGTGTGTTCGTGTTCGTTTGAGATTCTTGTATGGTGTTATTTTCATATTTTGTGCATGTATGTAATTGTAACATACTGCACTGCAGGGATTAAAATACGCGGCTTGTAATCGCTTACGACAACGGGATATTAAGACGTGATTCGGAAGACAGGAACTTCAGCTGGCATGTGTATAAAAACAGTCGCTAAATGAGAAGTGCGTAATCCGTCCAGACAAAAGTGCTACATAAAATTTAAAAATAATGTTACCTAATTTTTATTTTAACAGAATTTGTGGGTAAACACCTACGGTTCTTGTTGTAGTCTTCTATGTAAACATGCTTTTTCAAGGCGCCGGCTCAATAAATTATTTTTGTAAGAAAATGTCAGTGTTTTTTTGTTTTACGCAAGTAAGTGGTTAATATAAAGTCCACGTGAGATTTTGTGCTTGTCAGCTGCATAAATTTAGGCCTACATATTACCAAAAGAAACGGCTAGAAGACGTACACCTATATATTTCCCGATCATTAAAGTGTACTGGTTTGATGACATGTGTTAATTAATCAACAAAATATTGAAACCTGATCTGGGGAATTAGGCCTACCCATGTCTGTTTATTACTTACACTTTTTATTGCTATATTATTTCCGTTTAGGTTGTGAGAGCACAAATTTTTGCTATATAGCCTGCAATAATCACACGACTATAATAACACTGATATTTCAAAGGTAGGCCTACCACAAAAGGTAAGTTTGTTTAATAGTCTACATCTGGAAACTTAATTAAGCCTCTACGGCTTTATGATCTGATAGTACAGAACCAAATTAAAGGCAACACGAAAAATAATTGTAATAATTCTTGCATGAATTTGCCTATTTTAATTATTATTAAAGTTTAAATATGTTTGCTTGCACTGTAATAAGCTCTTGCAACTTCAGTTTGCAGTAACCAAATAAGCTACTATTATTTAATCTTTTTAGATGTCAGGTATAAAATATAAGTTGCCCATACATGTTTGTTTATTTTTGGTAACGTCATTAAATGTTACAATTTTGATCAAATCTAGAAAAATATACAAGAAAAAGTTAAATTTTAAAAAATTGTATTAACTTAATATCTGTAGAGTAGGCTATCCATTGCTGTAATATGAAATAATTCCATTAACATTGCCCACCTAACCCTAGTAAGATCAGTGTGCAGCTACTTAGTATTGAAAATAAATTATTTGTCTGAGATCTAAAAAATAATCTCAAGAAAATCACAATACACTTTAAATGTTATTGCAATCATATTATACCTTAACTGTTGACATGTTTTGTCAGCTGGAAAGCACATGGTGGTGGAAGGATACATAATGTTTTGTTTACATTGCCCAACTTTTTTATTATCTGTCAAATAATGGAATTCTTACACGGTATGGATAATAGGAAGAGGGCATGTGTTACAACTTGGAAGATAGAGAATAGTGCATCAGATGGTACAAAGAAGATAGATAGGAAAAAAGTAGGCTGAAAAGACAAAATGAAAACAAATGAGATGGAGAAACAAAGAAAATGAAGAAATATGAACGAGAAAAAACGGTTCAAAAAACATTTTTTACCAAGAGAACGATGAGAAGTTTTTACTCAACAACGATGATAAACAAAGAACTGATTCAAGTCACTATCAAACTAAATCAAGGGAAAAAAATTGAAATTCAATTTAAGTGATAATAGAATTTCAAAATTATGAATTAAGACAGAAAATAATTCTGTTAAATAAATACTGAGTGGAAATGAACCGAAGAGTAGTGCTTCACACCCTGAATGGTAGACCTTCAATCTGGGAGCCCACAGGCATCCGCAGTTTCTAGAGGGGTGTCACGAAATGAGACCCTAGATTAGGGTAGCAATGGAACGAAGGGCAGGGACAAAGGGAATGGCACGAGAAAACTTGAAGGCCAATGGCAACATCCACCATGCTTCCCACATGCCAAAATTCGTAATCGACTCCGCTGGGAATCGAACCCAAATCACCTCGGTGAAAGATAGAAGTCTGACAACTATACGTCGGCAGCCCCATGCAATCATGTATCAGTTGGCAAGTTTGAACTGTACAAAGAAGTATAAGTGACCTCACCTCGCTGGCATCGTCTCTGTACTGCAGCTTTGTGTGTTCCGAGTTCTTGACGCCTTGCACTCGCACTGGACTCAAATCAGCAGACAACTTCTGAAAACAGCACAACACTACGAGTAAGTTCTTGCAAAACAGCATAAAACTTCTAAATATATACGTACAGTAGTACAAAACATTCTACTCTGTTGAACTTCAAACGCCATAGTTAAAAACCTATGAAAAAATTTAAGGGATAAGATAAAATACATTACAAGCATCAAACCACCAAGATGTTAAAATGTTATGTTGAAGGATCTGTAAACATCACGCATCCCAGTTACTTTCAGCAAGTATAATGTTTCATCATTATTATTTTTAGCCAAAGAAATACTTTGAAAGAAAATATGGTCACTAGCATCACCCAGGCATGAAGACTTTATCATAGGAATTTGTAATAATGTAAAAATGACTAAAAAATAGGCAAATCAATGATCAGATGGGTACAATAAACATTACCAGCTTATAAACAAACTAGTGAAATTATGGTATACATACAGCCAGAAATATTAACCAAAATACTGTAGTTCAAATGTGAATAGCTAATAAAAAATAAGTAAAAAATAAAATGAACTGCAGCACAAAAGCACAAAAACACAAAAATAACATACACACACAGTTCTCTACACACTATGCAATATCATATAAACTTCATAACTATAATAGTTATGTATACTATTTTTAGCGAATGTAGTTTTCTTATTCATTATGGAAACAAACTAAAAAACCAGTTTTTGATATAGTAAAAACGTGACTTGCCTTCACCACTCCTCGAGTGTCAGTTCGAAAATTGAAGTCACCAAACAGAAAAAATGGTGCTATTCCATTGTTGTCATTATGAAACCTGTAAAGCCAAATATAAGTCATGATTGCAATTTTGTCAGTTTCAAGGATCTGTGCATTGTATTCGTAAACCAATAAAAATCATGTTTGGTAAAGCAGGAAAAAAAAAAATAGCATTATTGGATAAAATTAAAATATATATCTGTTGCACAAATAATGGCTACTGCAAATAACTAGTGTATTATTGATGGTAAATAATTCCTTTTTAAATTATATTGCAGCTGACGAAGTTTTGAACAACAAGAAACTGCTTTTCTTGTTAAGCTCAGACAGCAGGTACTACTCGATCACGACAACCAGTCTTCCCATGAGGTGGAGAAGCGTGGTGCTAGTAGTAGGTAGACACGTCACAAGGAGGGGAAATGTACTGCGTCTGACATGAGTACATGGCACATGGTCTGCAGTATTTTCTGTACGATGCATGGTTTATGAAGTGTTGTATTTTCAAAAAGTGCATGATTACATTTTTAAATGTTTGGAAACAAACCTCTACCCCCTCTGCCTCAACCCACACACACATATTGATTTGCGTTCTTTCTAGAAATGACCAGGAGGGTTGAAAAAAACAATTTTGCCAAGTGCCATCTTAAATGCAAAGTTACAGCAAATTTGGCAGCTTACTTAGATTACTTTGGTACTGCCAGTAGTTTAAGAGAATACAGCATTTAATTACTCAGTAAATGTAGTCAAGCAGAATGGCAGGAAATAAGCATCAGAGTTAATAATTACAGTATAATTCACATAGAAATGCACAAGTACTTACAGAACTGCACTTGCAAGTGGGTACACATAAAAATACGGACTGATGACATTTTTTGTGCAATTGTGTGGTCGTGATGTTTTGCTGGCTGGGGCAGGTTGCACAGGCCGAGAATGGTAGCGCCACAATTTGTCGCCAAACTGTCACAACTGTCATGATTATACAACCATACAAATAAATGTGGCCTCCATGTGTTTTTTTATGCATACCAACATCCAGCACATTTCTGTTTTGAGGATTTCTGTCTGAATTTTACTACAGTAAATGTTACATCCACAGTCTAACTGTACTTTAAATACTACTAAGCTGTAATACATCACATTATCTGTTCTTATATTATATGAGAATATATCAAGAATTATGAAAAGGATAATATCAATACCACCAACAATATTTTAAACAGGTTGGCCACTCATTTCAACAAAGAAACTTCCCTGATTTCCCTGACAGAAAACCAAACATTTCCCTGATTTTTGCAAGTATGAAAACAACATTTTGGCATTTTACTGAACACATTTTCCAATAAAGGTAAATATTTCAAGTCCTTTCTGACACTACTGCCAGTGAACTTGACACAGGGTGTCCACACCAATCTGTAATAAAATTTCCCTGACTTTCCCTAACCAATACTTTTTTGAATAATTAAAACAAATCCAGCCTCCTCCATCCCAATAGTTGGTCTAGTTCTCTCTCCACTTTCTTTATGTCCTTTTAAATTTAACTTTTCCATTTATTTATGTTAATAGTCTTACAAAGTTGAATTGCAAAATATATCAATACAAAAGCATAATGCATCAACAAAAACTGTAAAAATATAACAAATCACAGTAGGAAAGTAACAAAACGAATCAACAATGTTATAGCACACTTATTTCAAACAGAATAAGACAAGATTTGTAGTCAATTGGAGAATTTTTTTAGTCGTTTAGAACTCTAACCATTCTTATGACAACTTCTATTACTTATTCATATTTTGAAGTAAATTTTTCTTGCGCTCAATATCAATGTCTTCTTTCTCTCTCTCCAATTTCATGATTTTCTTCTTTTTTTCTAGCTCCCTGAGCTGTTGCTGAATTTTCCTTTTTTCTTTCCATTGTTTCTCTTCTTCTGAATTCAACTCATTTTTCTTTTCCAAATAAGCTTGATATCTTCGCCTCGAAAATCACACAAAGTTAGCATGCTTCTTGTAATGGTCACTCTTGTGTTCCACCCACATTCTTCACAGCATCATAAATAATGCGCTGAGCCACTGGTGATTCTTCCAATAAATTTTCGACAAGGAGAGATTTGTTTACCGAGAAGCCACTTTCCATGGAAGCATTCCCGTGAGATAAAATGAAACACAGCTTCAAGACTTGCCACAGATCTGCAAACCTCTTGTCACTGCCAATAAGTGAATGGAAAAATTCATCAAGTTCAAGAGTATCCTTGTCTTGACAGACAAAATCAATGAAACTTTTCTTCCACCCTTCTGACTTAACTTCTACAGTAAGAGTAACACTGTTTTTTGCCTCTGTCTGCTAGGTTTTCTGGTATCCTTTTGGCACCATGTAGTTCTTCAAGAACAGTATCGACTCTCTTCAAACCCAAACCTGACTGGACGAGAATAATCTTAGGATCGAAGCAAGTTAATCCTCATACAAGATGCGATCTCAGAGGACTTTTCAGTTTTAGCTTTTCTACAATACTGACAATAAATTTCCGAAAATCATTTTTAAACAACAATTTCTTCTTGTCACAATACTTGACTTCTTTCAGCATCTTTTTTGCAGTGTATCCAACATCAATTTTTTCAGTACGAATGAGATTTTCACTGTCAGACAGATTTAAAGTAGTAAATAGTTTATATGCAATACCAGCTTCAGCAATTTTTTCTGGATTGACAAACCTTATTAGGAGATTTTTAACAACATCTTCAAGTGCTGTGCACAGGAAAGGTACCAATGGTTTCTGACTTTGAAATCTAACCAAGACAGGTTCACACTCTGATATAAGAGTTTTAAAAGCAGCCATTCTAACTTTCAGAAGAGGATCAGTCATAGCTTCTTTGAGATATTTGTGACTATCATATATTTTCAGTGCTCGTTCAACACATGCACCATTTTCTAGCCACCTCACAGAAGTAAACTTAAAGGGAAAGTCTTTATTCTGTGTGATTTCTGTGTACTTAGCTCGACGTGCTGGGCTGTCTTTGAAAAGACCATACATGGCTCTCAGAACATGGTAAATATCCCAACCAGCTGCTTGATGACCTGTCTTTAATGCACCATTAACTGTATGTAGGCCACAGGTGCCAACATCAAGAAGAGTTTTCCCATTTGGGGTTGTCAACTTTCAGTTTGTTTTCAAGTTTCTTTTGAAAACAATGATTCACATTTGGCCCATCCATCTATACCTGCAATAGTTTTCTAAAGGGAGCATGATAAGGCCTCCAGAGAATCCTGCCAACAGATGTTCAGCAGTTGCACGTCCTAAGAAAACACTGTTCCAATAACATGTACAAACTCGTTGTTGGTTGACATCCCAAAAGCGTACAAACATGTCCATTTGTCCTCTCTGCACCACCTTATTAAGTGATTCATCAAAACACACTACATAATCACTGCAATAGTTCAAGTCAGACTTCAAACAATCTTTGAAATATGGAGCTAATTAATGATACATACATATGAAGGTTTACTTTTTTTCATTGAGAAATTCTGAGCTATTTTGCTATCATGAAACATTCTTTAGAAAACAGATGCACTTCTGTCACAAGAGTTCAAAGACATATTTCCTGTAACTACTTCCAGTGCCCACATTATTTCTGCTGATGTAACATAATCTTCATTCACTATGAAAGTCTTCACATTTGCTTGCTGCAAAACTGCAGCTGTAGAACCAGAAGACAAATTCATAAGATTTTGAAGATGAATTTGATGTACGTGCGCTACATGATGGTTATGAAGGCACGTCACACTGTTCAGATCTAGGGGATTTAGCAGAAGACAAAATCGTGGGGTTGCAAACATGTACTTTGAGCATTTTTTTTTACATGTTTTGGTCCTTTAGCATGAGAAAGAACAGACTGTTTTCCCATATTACTAAGCTTGAAAGATTTCACACACACTTTACAATAAGCTAATGAAGAATTTCCAGGCACTAAGTCTAACCAACCAGCGAATTCTGGATTCAGTTTGTAATTTAACCATTGTTTATTAAATATACACTGTTTATTCATTGTTCCTTGAATGAACTGTAGCAAAACAACACCTGATGGAACAGTTCAATAATTACTATCCTTTCTGTTTTCACCAAATAACACTACGGACACTTTTATTTCAAACCTGAAACAGATAATTCAAAATAAATACTGAGGTCTACATTGCATTATTATTTGCCAGAATTTGAAAAAATAAATGTAATACAAATACACATAAATAGATGGTCGCAAAAAAATTAATTCCACATGATTACTCCATGACTTTTCCAGATTTTCAAATGAGTTCCCTGACTTTCCCTGACCAATTTCAACTTCCCTGACTTTCCAGGATGTGGACACCCTGTTGACAAAAACATTCAGCAGAAATAACTAAGACAAAACATTCAGTCGAAACAACTACGAACTTGAGAATGGAGTATAATCACCTGTACAAGACAGTAATTTTTTGAACAAATATGCTATGATGATCTCAAAATTCCATTATGTTTCTTCCTACGACTTTTGTGGAAGCTCAAAATGAATTGAGTCAAGAAAATTCCTTGAAATTTCTCAGATGGATAAAAAATTCCCTGAAATTTCCCTGATAATTCCCGGTTTTCCAGGTAAGTGGCCATCCTGTTAAATTATAAATAAATACTTATGATCTTCACACAGTACTTCAACAGTAACTTATCTGAGTGATAAGCTAGTTATTTTTACCTTTTGCATAACATATTCTAGAGGACGTGAACATTACGTATCTAGTATGTTAATATAGTTATAGATGGGAACTGACAAATACCAATACAACACAACCAGAACTAAATATCCGATAACACTTAAAAATTCACAAGCATGTAGCATGCATGTGAGGCGATCAAAACCAACCAACTTACATTAATAGGCCAAGACTATTAAAATATATACCAGATTATATAATCAGTTAAGTGATAAAACTGCAAAATATTGATAAAACTGGCTTATAAAACTATGAAGTAGATGCATATTTGTGCACAAGTACATACACTTGTGTATGCATGTTTGTTTTTATTATAACTATTAACCAAGGGAAGAACACATATTTTACTAATTTCAACATCCAATACTAGTAAAAAATTAAAATTAATAAGGAACACCAAGTCATAACACGGATTAAATTAACAAAATGTTCAACAAACCACCACCATGGACACTAACCTGTCGAGTGTATGTTCCAGAGCACGCCTTCTACTTTTACAATACACAGATGGAAACTGTAGGGAGCAAAAATATTTCAGTTACTTAAATACATACATACACAATCAAACAAAAAAAATCCATGCTATGGCCTGAAGAAACACTCTGTATTACCGATTCCATGGCGACAAAATTTGATGCATCGTGGAATAAATGTATGTTGATAAGATCGAAGACAGTTCCATTGAGATTCCACCTTGTGCGCAGGAAACCTTTACGAGACCACTTGCACTGGAAGGAAAAGGAGAAATACTACATATTAAGTTGAAATATTGAAAATAATGTACAGTAAGTACAGCTAAGCTTTCAAAATGTTACACAATTTTACTAAAAGTGAAACAGTATTCCTACGCCAGTCAAACGTTTTGATGCTGTCAGATTATGGTTCTATAAAGTACTACAGCACAACGAAAGTTTTATTCTTAGTACAATTTCAAATGAACTGGTAAACATACATTCATTACAACATTTAATATTATTGTCTATTGAAGTTAACTGTACACAACAAAAATACCTCTGTGTTGAAATTTTTCTATAGTTAAAAGTACATATCCTAAAAATCAGTTTATTGGATTAACCACACATACACTACAGCAGCAGGTCCAAGCCTAATTTTGCTTGGGGCTATGCGTAATCTTTGGCCCACCCCTTTCTTTTTCCTTTCACTATCTTCAAAATCAAACCAAAAATTTTGACAGTTGAACAATCTGGCACTCCCATCAGATATATTCCTAATGAGATGTGAGGTATTATGTTAATCAGAAGCATAGTCACAGTTCAGCTTCAGTTGGTAATGAAGTCTTAATTCAGTAAATAGGATGGTTGCAGAGGGTGGAGTGAAGGATCTTCAACTCCAACTTATAAAAAAGTTTCGTGAGGATGAGCTAGATACTCAACTTCAGTTCTGTGAATGGATCTTGAATAATTGTGATGAAAATCCAGTCTTTCCAAGCATCATACTGTTCAAAGATGAAGAGAACTCTCTGGTGCCGTTAATCGGAAAAACACTCAATACAGGGCTGACAACAACTCTCTGTGTCATGGTTTGCTACAAACTTTGGAGGGATCAGCTCACTGGTCCTTTCTTCTTCCAGATGACAGCAATAGGTGCTGCATACCTGGCCAGTATCCTGAATAAAGAAGAGAATTTTCTTAAACTGTTCTAGCTGGACGGTGTTTCTGTCTATTACACCTTGGTAGTTAAGGTCTGTATTTTTGAGCAGTAGCCCAGAGCTAACACCTTTGGACTTTTACCTCAAGTGCTAAGTGAAATCCCTGGTGTAAGCAAAGAATATTTGATCCTGTGTTACAATGTTCGAGCACATCACAGAAGCATATTCACGGACACAAGATATCAGTCAGCGTATTCTTCATGCCTGAGTGAAAAGCCTGTGCCTTTGCATTGCACAGAGTGACAGACATTTTGAACACATTTACATTTTCATTTTCCTTGTTTAATGTCTCATAGGACATCCTATGAATAAACAAAACAGAACTACAAATCACTGAAGCATAGTTGTTACAATGCAGATTTTGGCATTTTTAGAGTAAATTACATCACATCAATAATTATCAAACATCTCGGAAATAAAGAACCAGTTAAGGTTACACAAGAATGTATTACACTAAAATTGTAATATTAAAAAATAAATAAAACTGTCTCATTGTATATATGTGTAGGAATATGTATAAATGTGTATATAAATGAATGTACACTCATTCTGTGCCAAGTGTTGCATTCATCGGAGTAAGATTTGTAAGCATATAACCTTTAACTTTGAAAAGTTTTTACTACTTTCATTATAAAGATCATTAGGGTACCATTATTATTGTGAATGAAAGTGTGCTAGCAGTGTTGTACTACTTTATTTTATTGTATAGTAAACATACAGTGTTGTATGTATTTTGTACGATGTGCCTATTGTTACGGTGTCGCAATCCCGCGGCGTCTGTGGCGTCGCAGAAGAGTAGGAAGACGATTGCAAAACCCT
>PNEQ01005552.1:25078-44902 GCA_003012365.1 Medauroidea extradentata
AACAAGTCACCAAAAAGTGGCGGATTGCGGCAACAGTGGTATCCCAGGAATCCGATGACTCGAGGAGTTAAGTGGGTCTTAACACTTACCCAACACCTTACAAACTCCTGGATTCAGCAGGGATTGCTCCGCCTCTGGGCATAGCTGGGAGCCAATCAGAGGGGAGGATTTTGACGGCCTGGTGGGGGTGCGAAGAATGATATAGACATCGAGCTAGCTACAGAGGGGGGAGTTGGAGAAGAGAGTCGACGAGAGAGTCTTCTGCTCGGGCGGCGACCGCACCTGGGGACTCTGGGTTCGAGTCTGGGTGCGACCCTCTGACTAGAGAACTAGCTCCAACGGCGGCACAAGCGGTGAGTTCCTGTTCGTTTAGGGAAGGAGAGCGATCCTTTACCTATCTCCTGTCTCGCCTTACCCTAACCCTTCCACTCGCCTCTATTTCTGTATTGCTGTATTTCCCTGTTCTCTATTCTAATAAACTCTTGTTACCTTTCATCTCTGGCTTATTTATCTTCCCCTTCCCAGGCTAAACTTCGTAACACTATGTATATATAATGTATATAACTATATTTATATTATGTTTGTATCTTTGTGTGTGATGTATACTTACTGACGAGTTCTATAGCATGTACATGCTCATTGAACAATAAAACAACTAACTAACTAACTAACTAACTAACATTCAAGATTGCAGAAAAAGTTTGCTGTAAGCACTTAGGCAACCAGAAAAAGAGTGTTTTGTAATGGAAATGACTTATAAGAGAGTTTTATTACACAGAAACAAATTGAAGAGATGATAATTTCACAGAAAGTTAAAGTGAAAGTGAGTGAATGATGGTTAACCACACATTTAATTTCTAATGTAAATTTTCAACAATTTATTATTCATCACTACAGCTGTTACAGCTCTACTATCAAATGATCACTTAAATTGCATGTCCTTACAATATCTGCCAAAAAGTATTGGTCTTTTGGAGAACACGAGAACCTGAAAACTTGTTT
This sequence comes from Medauroidea extradentata, assembly GCA_003012365.1. Classification (NCBI taxonomy): domain Eukaryota; kingdom Metazoa; phylum Arthropoda; class Insecta; order Phasmatodea; family Phasmatidae; genus Medauroidea; species Medauroidea extradentata. The sequence continues at coordinate 26,081 of PNEQ01005552.1, forward strand.
TAATATTAAGCTTATGGCAAAATGTAAGTTCTATAGTATCAATTTATATAACAATAGCTTTGCTCGCGTGTACTATTCATAGCAAATAATATTTCCTTAAATTGAAAAACCTCTTTGTACACTAGATAGGTAGTTCAGTCATCAAGTGTTAGAATGACAACTGCTACTTGAGTTAACTCTGCAGCAGGATAAGTAGCCACAATAGCTGTCCATGCGAAAAGCAGTCTTAAGTTTATCTCTGCCACTAATAGCAACTGCACCTGGGCTTTATTTATGGTCACAGCGAAGTTGACGTTGTGGGTAGTTACAAACTCTTTAATGTAAGAGGGTAATTGAATAAAATACTTAGTTTACGTGGTATTATAGATGATTTCCAACGAGCAACCATTGGTGATGGTGCCCTCAATAACATATTTGTTTTTCAAAACCTTCACTTGAAGTTAAGTGGCATTAGAGAGTTTTGACAGGATAATGTTTTGCAGAAATACACATGTATTTATTGCCTAAAAATTTAGGTTAGTGAGATGTTATATGTGGGCTGATGCTGTTGAGGAACTTATGTGGATTAGTGGACTGCATAATTCATTGCTATTGTGAGGCAGTCCACCCACCACTTAGGCCTTTATTTATTTCCTGCTTGTTTTTATTTTATTTACTTCCTTATGTTTTATTTAGTGAATTTGCTATTATCTATTTAATTATCTTGCGGTATTGTTGACAGGAGTTTGGCAAGGTATTGTTTGGCATTTTATCTGTATCAGTTTTGAAATTGTTAAATTTTATATGTATTTAATTTGGTTTGTTTACGTTGAGGCAACATTGTATTTTAAATTTAATATTATCACTTGCAGTTTACTTATTATTGTAACTCAGGGCTGGGTGTATTGTTGGCAAGTGTAGTTCGATGGCACAGGTGTGCCTATCCAGTTCCTGGAATCACTATATTTAGATTTTACTGTTTTTCTAATACTTTTACTTTTTACGAAGTGCACGTGCGCCGCCGCTCGTTGAGTGTGCGAGAGAGACAGAGATACTTGTGCACGGGCCGGTGCCAGCCAATAACAGACGTTATTTCAAACATAAATTGCGGTTTTTATGTAATAAATGTAATTCTTATAAATAATATTCATGTAAATGTTTAAACGTAAGGGTATTTATTTTTGTTTTGATAAGTTATGTGTTGTACTTTATTTGGATGGTAATTTTCCGTGGGTGGGTGGCCACCAAAGGCGGCAGAGAGAGTGAAGGTTGGTGGCGTGCGTCCACCATGTTGAAGTGTCTTTGTTTGGGAACCTTGGTGTGTGTCAGACGTGTTCAGGCGCATCGTGCATTTTTGTTGTCGAATGAGAAGGAAAGATGGGCGATAAGGTGGTGATGTGGGGTGTAAGGCGGACTTTAATGTATCGGGGCGGTGGCCCCCGAACGTAGTTTCTTTGTTTTTGTTTGTCAGTTAGTTTTGCAGAGGAGGTGATGCCCTGATGGGGTTTTGTCAGTTTTTACGGCATTTTTGAGCTCTCCTACGTTCACTCTCTGAAGCATCACCGGGTTTTGCTTTAAATACGTATTATAAAGTTATAATGTAAACAGTCGTTGAACTTAATTGTCGGACTTTTGTTTGATTTTAATTGTAATTTGAACCATGTAACTAGAGGGAATAGAACTAAGTAAATAAATTAATTCTGAGCTCAAAATTAAGCGTTGACTGTCTTCAACTATGAACTAGTGACGTTATAAATTCATACACCTCTCTTTAAGGATCAGACATTTCACTCACCGGGTTGGTCCAATAATGTGAACATTTTCTTTCCGCCCGACCCATTACACTACCACTTTAGAACAACTTTATTCAAATACCACCAAATTCATCTACCTTGCAGTTTTTGTGCCCCAGAATTGCAGGTTTGCAATGCTTTTAACGGAATCTGAGTCCAGAACCTCCCGAACAATATACCGGAGCTACAAATAGCTGCACCACATAATGTTGACATTATTTATGAAAACTAATTTACAAAATTAAATATTAATTTCTTAGGCTCATAGAGGTTGTACAACACCACGTCTCAATAGAACTCTAGAATGAAACTCCTGTATAATTTATTTCTCGCTGGTCGTACTTGCTTTTCAAATTGTCTGCGTTGAAAGTTTACAAACTAAGTTTTCTTCTTAATAATTAAGTTATTTCATAAAATAAAAAACGTGCAACGCTTTTTAAGATACTTACATAAGCATCATTCTGACGCAAACACCTACATATCTCTACTGGTTATAATAAGTATCATCTGTTGATAGAAAACAAATTTTATTACTTTTCAGCCCTGTAGAAGTCGAATTTTGAAAAATCTTAATTTCACATCTTAAATAATTGTACTAGTATATAAGTGAATTGAAAATCACGATAGCTCGTTCAGTTAAAGCAAACTCGATCAATCATTACAAACCACATATCACCCCTGTACAGTACTGATAATTCAATTTTTGAAAATTCTTTAAATATATTTGCTTCCCCTTACCTGATAATCATCCTGAAGCAAAAATAAATTGAATATCTCGACGGGTTCAATATATACCGAAGATTTATCTAAAACACATTCCAGATATTTTCACTTACGAAAATGAATTTCAAAAAACCATTAAATCACATTTAGACTACTTTACTGGTTTTTCTTGAATGTGAAAAACACAACAATAACCCTTTGGGTTCAAGACGGTTGATTGAAAACACATCTCATCACTTTTCATCTCAAGTGGGGAATTTCGGAAATTTATGAAATTACTTTTAAGATATTTGAGTAAGCATCAATCTTAAACAAAACTCACATTACTATAGAAAAGATCAATGGCGTTGATAAATATCGATTGTGAATCAAAACCATATTTTATACTTTTTTTTTTTACCTCTTTGGGGCTGAATTCAGAAATATATTTAAATGGCATTTTATTTATTTACTTAAGCATCAATCTAAAGCAAAGAGCACTTAAATATCTTGATTGGTTTGCTAGATATGGAGGAATAATCAAAAAAGACATTTAATGTATTTTCATTTAGTTAATTATCAAATTTCGAAACATCTTGGGAGTCTTTTCTTAGTCATTTGTATGTACATATCCAATTTAAGTAAAAATCATAATAGCCAATTGTGTTCCAGCTATATAGACGAGTCATATATATATAAAAAAAATTTTTTTTAGCGATGAAGGTTGAATTTCAAAAAATCCTAACACAACTTTTTTTTGTATCTACGTACGCAACATTTTGAAGTGAAAACAAACACATTATCCCAATTTATTTGATAGATATACATAATTAATAGAAAACACATTTAAGGTAATTTCTCCCCTTAAATGTTGAATTTTGAAGAGACCTGGAATTAGCTAATATGCACTTTTATGTGTGTCCCATTGAAGTAAAAATCACCATGATAGGTCGTCGGGTTCTAGCTATATCGACTTTCTTTGAAAATATATTTTAACCCTTTTCAAACCCTTAGAGGTCGAATTTCGAAAAATCCCTTCTTAGGTTGCACGCCTATCACCTGAGGGGAAACCACACGAAAAATGTCACGATTCTAGGTCCAGTGGTTTAGGCTGCAGTTTGATAATAATTAAGTAAGTAAGTCAGTAAGTAAGTATGTAAGTCAGAAAAGTGTTCTATTTTATATTTAGAGCTTGCTGGAAACTTAACCCAATATACTAGAAAGATTTGATAAATACAATATTTAAAATATTTAAATAAATTGCGTTAAGCAGACGGGAACCAACCAACAAAGTAATTTATTTTGAGATAATAATCCCAAACAAAAGATAATGGTCCAAATAAAGAAAAATTAATACATAATAATTTAAGAAAAATAAGAGCCTAGATAAGGTGGTTTATAAACATCTCAATTTTAGCAAACTGTAGGCTAGTTCCCACATGCTTCAAGGTGAACTAAAGGTTAAAATAAAAACAACCACATGTACTAACAAACAATTTCGTAATTCAGTAAAGCCTCTGTTAAGATAAAGTTTCAAGCTTCAATGAAATATTTTAATGCATACAATAATAATCATCATAAAACTTTAACACCTACGAGATATCAAAATGGAATGAAACCTGGCAACGATGATAAAGAAAAAATAAATAGTTACAACATCAATATAAATAGGTCAGTTCTTTGCAATGAATAGTATGTATACAATAGGATAAAAAAGTGCCTTTACTGATTTTTGCAATACCATTCCACAGGATACATGTAGCAATATAGTCTACCACAAATCAATTACTATTTGTACTATCTCTATCTATCTTGTAAGTGTTTAAAAATGTAACATTAAGTAAACATAGGTATGACTGTTTCTGATTTCACTTGCCTACATTACCTATATACTACTTGCGTTCTGAGTTTAAAGGATCTTAATATTTTACCCATCAGCACTTAATATTTATTTCTTTAGCGCTAGTGAGGGGTGACATGAGGTGAAATAAAGTAGTGCCAGGAGGAAGGAGTGGGGGAAACGGTATCCCAGCTGACCCTGCACATGCACTGAGGTTAACAAGCCTTGACAAGGGACTGATAACGGAAGATTGACAACAGTGTAATACCTTTTCAGGAAACTCAAGCTCCAAATACACAGGCATTGTCTTTATAAGTAATAGTAATTTATCCTTGAAACCATTAGATGAAAAAGAGCACAAAAGACAACAGAGTCTTATGGACACACCACTTTACAAAAAGTAGTCTCTGGTCACTACAAGGGAGTAACTACAGGAAAGCAGGGAATCATAGGAAACTGCTACCTACACCATTTTATCACCAAGTCTCTATATATGACTTGCTAAGTGACTGACTGACTGACTGACATATCAAACTGCAGCCCAAGCCACTGGACTTAGAATAGTGAAATTTTTCATACTCTTAGGAGGTGAAAAGACCTGGAATGTGTTTTAGATAAATCCTCGGTAAATATTGAACCCGTCAAGATATTCAGTTAATTTTTGTTTCAGGATGATGATTAGGTAAGGGGAAGCAAAAATATTTTACGAATTTTAAAAATTTAAACCCAGCACTGTACAAAGTTATTTTGTGATTTTTAATGAATGATCGTTTCTTCTTTGACTGAACGGGCTATCGTTGTGATTTTCAATTCACTTGGATACATGTACAGTTATTTAAGATGTGAAATTAAGATTTTTCGAAATTTGACACCTAAAGGGGTGAAAAAACACAACATTTTTTTCTATCAGCAGATGACACTTATTATAACCAGTAGCGATATGTAGGTGTTTGCGTCTCAATGATGCTTAAGTAACTTAAAAAGCAATGCAAGTTTGTTATTTTATGAAATAACTTAATTAAGAAGAAAGATTAGTTTGTTTAAACTTTCAAGGCAGACAATCCAAAAAGCAAGTACGACCAGCGAGAAATAAATTATATAGGAGTTTCATTCTAGAGTTCTATTGAGACATGTTGTTTTTTGCCGCCTTAAAAAAACCCTTACAAAGTATGAAATTTTTCATTTGTGAAGCTAAGAACAGGTCTTAAATAATCATCCTTTCGCTTTTGGCCTTTAAAATACCACTCAATATGAAATCTTGGTGATTGAAAGAAATTTTCAAATCCTTACAATGGCTGTGAGCAACACCATTCTTACAGAAAGCCAGGTTCTTGACCAAGAGTGTAATTGCAGCTATCTGTATGTTACGCAGTACAATATCAACTGTGGCAGAAAGGAAGATAAGACGCAGAGGCTGGGAGGGGCGATAGACCACACACAGGAAGCCCCTGGTTTTGGCTTCAGCAAGCTGTAGATAGAAAGGAATCGGCCGGAGGTCGGAAGTGCTAAGCAACGGGATCTACATGTTCGATAGCTGTCTCTTCCTCTTCCTGGCCTTTCAACAGAACAACAAACACCAATGTAGAGCAGCCATCGTATGTGAAGTTTTGAGCCACTATGTTTACTTGCCTACCACAACCAAACAGATGTTAAAGGAGCACATGATACCAACACAACTAATTCTCATCTACTTTTGGCTCGGCATAATACTGCCACATACCCTTGATAAATATGTACAGAATAACTTATAACAAATTTAGAAATTTCTGTAGCAATGTCAACAAATGATTCCAAAATGGAATGCTCTAGGGCAGGCCTTCTCAATAGACGGCCCATGGGCCAGATGCGGCCCGCAGAGAGATTTCTACTGGCCCGCCATCAAAATGTGAGAAATCAGCGAAAATATTTGTTATAATAATTTAAAGGCTATTTCTTAATAGTTATAGTTAGGTAAATGTAATCTCCGCGTACGACAATGATTTATGTTAGACTAACATTAAGTTCAATTAAATGATTCCGTACAATGCCTATCATTATTGACTGCATTTTTTTTTAAATGTAAATTTGGCCCCGAGTCCTTTTGGTAGTTACAAATTGAAGCAAGTGGCCCGAAGGTACATTTAATTGAGAAGTCCTGCTCTAGGGTCACTCCTCTGAAAAAACATTAATGTCAGTATTTTCAAAACCGCCAATAAATATACACTGATAGCTATGTGACAGCTGAAAAACATTATGAGAATGAGAGTGTTATAATGATGTAATGGTTAATGTTATGATGTACTACTTAACTGAATATTGCTAAAAATTTCAATTGAAAAAAAAAAGTGTTATTAAGAAATATGAGATAAAAATTACAGCCTTACAAAACATTAAACAACAAAAGTTAGCCTACAGATTTATGCCAAAATTATAGTTACACAAACAGAAGTCACTTAAGTGGTTACTTGTCATGTGTAAGAGTGTAGGACTCTATAAGTACACACACATTTCGTACTCAGATTAAAAGCAGCTTCCTGTAGGGAATTTACGTTAAAACAGACCAAAATAATACAGAAAAACTTACTCTTCTTTGTTGTCAGAGTTTTATTGAATAACTATTAAATAAATTAACATAAAAATCCATCAGTAGGTGGCAGTATTTAAAAAAAAAGTATCATCAAGAAAAAGAGCTGCTTGTTAAAATAAAGAAGAATTTACATTATGTATATATTTATGGATAGATAGCTGGACTGTCAGATTTCTGAGAATGTTCTAAACTACCTCTTCATTTATAGTTTGTTGCACATAAGGTCTGAATTACACTGCACAGTCAGTTGTATTTTTGAGCCATTCACATGGTGCAGTCAGTTGACGGAAAAATGTTGGTACATGGTACTTGTTAACAATTTTGTTTCAGTTGTTTAACACAACTAACATTTTGTTTTATCTGAAAAATATTATGTACAGAATATTGTTTCGTTGTTTCCTATGTCATTAAAATGTACTATTTGCGGCCTTGGGTTCTATCATACAGCCAGAAAAGGGAGTTTCAAGTCGTACTTAAAGAATAAAATTATCTAGTATTTAGAGAAAATCACTCTGCTAGTCTGGGTTAAGTAAAATTTCATCTCTATAGTAATTTTAAAAGTCGTCTCACCACAGTTTCGTTCAAAAAGTGAATCACATAAATTGCTTGCATGTGTTCTGTCTTAACCTACTAAACTCTGGTAACTGAGCATCCTAGTTGCATGACTGAATAAATTTAGCGCACTTTAGCAAATAGCTTTCATAAACATCTCTAATGTACGTTCACCGTTTGTGACTTTACTTTTTATTAATTCTGCAAACCTCATAACATAACTGGTGAATTGTTTATTTTTATAGATTGTTTGGTAAAAATAACATATTGTCTGATAAAAAAAATTGCACGAGATTAGTTGAAATTTTATTACACTTTTAGACAGTGAAATTGGCACTTGAACGGTTGTAATTTTCCAGCCGTCTGCAGTGAAAGATGCAGATCAACTAGCTCCTACTCCTGAACAACAAACTACCTGACAGCATATTTTTAACTGAGGAATTGATCTAATATCGTAGACTGCCCGTCATACATTGTGAATCAGTGCTAAGAATTGTACAGTTATGTAAACAACTATCTCTCCTGGAAATACTGTATATGTTTTAATTATATACTGAGCAGTTTGACAGTCAGCTGGAAGTATGTGTGTCCGAAAATCACCTATGATAGAAGGTAATACAGTACTGTATTCATGGGAACAGCTCTATACAGGATATAAAGACAAATATCTTCTAGAATTCTCACGTATCAAAAACTATTACGAAGTTACAAATTATAGCAAATTTTCAGGGTCACCTTTAAAATACGTAATAATTTAGACAAATTGAAATGTGATAATTGGCTACCCCCCTCCCCTTCCACATACCAAATTACAGATTTAAAAAAAAATAGATATTTCACTATGATTTACTAGTGGGTAAAATTTTCTGAAGTAACTGGGTGGTTTGAAAATAAGTTTTGTTGAGATAAGGGGCTATCTCATTAAGTAATAAATTATAATTTATCACCAAAAGATTGAAGAGAAAAAGGAGATAGCATAGCTGTTAAGTTGTGAGGGTACGCAGAATTAACATCTGGTAAAAGTCAAACAAATATGCTGAACTATGATAACCGCACAGCAAGGCAAACTTTAATTTTTTTCCTACTTACCTCTGGAAAGAAATCCTGTGGGAACTTGGACTTTTCTTTGCAACTGACTGCTTCAATATTACCGCAATGAATTTCTTTCCCGCTTGCTTGGACAAAGCTCTTGGCTGGAATATACGTTCAATCAATGTAACATTACATAACTTGACATACAGCACAACACAATATATGAATGAGATACATCATCCCCTAAAGTCACAATGCATAACAATTACTGACAAATGGGCACCACTACACTACTGACGAAAAAAGAAAATATTCCGGAAAAAAGTTTCGCTAAAGGAGTATGAAAAGGTAAGATGTCGAGCGGATGACTGGAATACTCAGTCAACAATTGTCGAAAAAATCTGAACTACCTATCATAATTTGGAGGGTCTTTTTTTCTGAGTAAATATTTTATTAGTGGACATCTGCTTATACAGCACTAGTCAGTAGTATGATTTGTTTTCACGCAAAAAATTAAATACTGTTTTTAGAAACATAAGGGCTAAAAACCACAAAATCTATAGGAATGGGCAAATTTTATTTTTTATGATTGAGGGGCTAAGATTCATAGTGGTGAACACAAATATTTAGTAGTGTCGTTACTCATATTATAAAAATTTTTCAAAAGAAGTTTCTGCAACAAATCTTTCACGTATAACAAAATTTCTGAACATCATTTGAGTAATGCAAGAATGTACTGCATTTTGGAAGTGATTACAAAAATTGTTTACGGGAAAACTATTTTAACAGACAGCACTATAAATCTAAGTCCCTCAATTATCAATATAAAATATCCATAACTCTAATTTTGAAAAGATGGACATCTTAATTTGAAAATAATTTTACGGTCAAAAAACTTGATGTGTAAAGGTTTACCAATGTCAAAATTATTTCCAAATCAAAATGAGAGTATTTTTGGAATTCTGTTGTTATATTGCTCTGGATATTATTAAAATTAAACTTAGAAAAATAAAATTTTCCCAATAAATTTTATAGATTTTGTGGTTCTAAAATCTTATTTTTCTATAAACAGTTTTTAATATTTTACTTGAAAATATAGCATACTACTGACTAGTGCTGTATAAACAGGTGTCCACTAATAAATATTTACTCGTTAAAAAAATTTCATCGCATTATAATGAGTAGTTCAGATTTTATCGACGATTAAGTGAGTGAGTGAAGAGATTTTAGTCAGTGCCGAACATCGAGGTCTTTCAGCGCTGGTGGGGGGTGACATAATGTGAGTATGGAGCAGAGCTGGAATGAATGGGCAGGGGAAACGGGATATCCCAGAGAAAACCAGCCAACCAGCGGCATCATCTAGCACGATCCCCAAATACAAAAATCCGGTCAACGATTACGTATTCTAGTCATTCACTCAAAATCTTACCTATCTATGCTCCTTAAGCAAAGTTCCTACATACAGTTTACGTAAATAGTATTTAAGTTATTTTAAAAGCTTACTTAAATCAAGGTGATATAGGTGGAAGAGTGGACATAGATATAGAAAAATAGTTTTTTACAGAAAATAATTTAATTAATACTGGCACATGCAGACAAAACATATACAAAACACATACACACATGTATTCATGTATGAATGTAAATATTTATTCATGCATGTAGGGATGCATTTGTTTATTAATTTGTTTATACACATTACGTAAATTCTGTCATGTTTAGCTATATGTATTATAATAAGTCAGCGCTCTCAAGGGCGTTGGGCAGGGCGGCTCGCCACCTTCCTATCCCCTGCTCGCTACCTACAGCCCTGGCGCTGAGACTAGTGATGGGCAAAATCGAATGTTTCTTGAAACCAATCAAGTTCAAATGTTTTTTACCAAAATTGAGGAAAACATTAATTTGTACTGTTTGAAATCTCATTCATTTTGAAATTCAGATTTTCATTTATTGCACAGTTTGAATGTTCATTAATTTCACTATTAAGATTTCTATTAATTTCACATTTCAGATGCGCATTCATTTCACATTTCCGATGCGCATTCATTTCACAATTCTGATTTTTATTCATTTTGCATTTCGGATGATTGTTCTCTTATACAATTGTTGTAACTGATTCTGTTTGTAAAAAAATTTTTTTTGTTTAGTAGACGCTGTTCGGCTTAAATTGTATAATCATGGAAATGTGTAAGCTGCTAATGCAGTTAGAAGAACTTACGTAATTTAACACGTTTAGTACTGTGGGGAACAGAAAAAATGCAAAGGCAACAGATTCAGAATGGATTCACCTTGACAGCAAAGTTGCTGGATTTAAATCTTTTACTACAGCCAGCCAGCAACTGAACACAAATAATGTAACGAAACCTGGAAAAGCCATACTTTGACAAGAAGAGTAATAGTGTTAGGTTTTAGTTTGCACAGAAAAAGGAATTTCCTGTGCATCATTATTTAGCAACAAAATATCTGTAAGGGCCTATACACCTGCAACATCTGAAAGGTGTTCATGAAAATAGGGAAAATACATTTGTGCTACGAGAAACAGATTATAACCTAAATGTGTGGACCACTATATACCAATAAACTGAATTTTTTATGATTGGTGTCATTGACCAAATATTCAGGAACTGTTGATATAATAAAATATTTTTAAGTGTTCTTGTAAATCAGTGATTTGTAAACATTTGTGCAAATGTATGATAGAGAAACACAACTGTTTTAGCTCAGCTTTTTGCTCGTATATAGTTTCACTTGTTTTCTCCCTTGCGTTCCTCACACAAGTATAAAGTTACACTACAGTTGCATGCAAGTACCTCATCGTTCTTATTCCCACACCACAACTGAATGAAAAATTAACATCTAAGTGAATGTTCGTTATACTTTTCGAATTGCTATAAAATTAACATTAGTTTAGAAACTGAACTAAGCAAATGAATCATTCGAATGATCAGCCAAAAATTGATTAATTGACTGTCACAACAATTCAAATACATGAATATTTAAAAAAATTGATTTTACCAATCACTAGTCAAGGCATTGGGACTGCATCCCTCCTCTTTCCCCTCCCACTGCTTCGCTATCTCCAGTCAAACGACAAGTTAATGGACTGCACCCCACTGCCTTTCCCTCATCCTTCTGCCCCTGGCAACGCGGGCCACTCATGCCTAGCTGAACATCACAGGCGTTCTATATGGGTGGATGGGTGGACACCTGTCTATCATCTGAGACAAGGATTCAACGCGGATGTAGCTAAATGTTCCTGCATCACCTACAATATTCAGCTTACATCAACCAAAATGGTCAGCGATGTCTGAGAATATTCTGGGTGTCATCGCAGGCGACTATAAATACCAGCCCACTACGTGCATAGACAGAGTGATCGTGGTGTTTAGCTGGCGAGTGTTCACAAGACGGACTTGACAACGAGGGACGAGACGGGACCTACAGATCAAAGAGAGACTACGGAAGTGTCGACAATGGTGACTCTTCCAGTGTTGTGAGTAAGGGTGAGAATAGACAAATAAGTTGAAATGTAGCTGTGCACAGCAAGACATTTTTAGATAGAAACTAATGAGGTCAGAGGATTCATTTGAGAGAGAGAGAAGAGAGAGAGTGATGTTATTAATTATACACTAGAGTAGCAAATTAAGCTTTAAGGGAGATTATCTGTGTATAATATCTGTAAGTGATTAATTTGAAAGAGGTGAATCCAGAGTATTGTATAATTTATACAGAGTGTTACAATTAAATTAAGAGCTTAAATTAAATTAATTTATTTAATTATCTGAGCCCTCCATCAAAAAACAAACCTGGTTGGCCCCAAGAGAGTAAAGTTGTCACAGCATAATTACTTATTATCTTATGGCTACAGAATTTTAAACAACAAATTGCTTCATAAAAATTTGTGACCTTTTTTTTTGTCATAAGCAATAATGGAAAGAACAGACCTAACATATAAAATATATTGAGAATCAGTTATGACATTCACATTGACTGCACATGGAATATTTAATGCACTATGGAAATTACTATGGGCTTATGAGAAAATGTCATGTCCCCCTTGTTCAACTTGTGTGATGACCTCTGGAGTAATAATCATTCGCAACATCACCCTTCCTTTACGAAGACAACAATTTGAAATACACCATAATCTCTTTAATAAATATCATGCTGTAAAAATGCTGGCTAAAGAACTTTAGTGTAAAAGACTACTAACATATTAAGATAATCTAAAATTTTGAATTTTGGTCTATTAAGTCCCTGTAAGCCTGACAAAGCACATTTTAACATACACATTCATGCACGTACGCATGCACACATACACACACACACATGTGCACACACATGTATACATGCATACACACTTGTGCACATGCATGCATGTACACACATACAGCGTGGTGTTGGACTTGACAGACAAACTTCAGCACATCATTCATCTTAAAAAATTAAATTAAATGATACACATGATGTATAGACTAAGTCTATTCCTAAGGATTGAAACCACCTACGAAAAAGTAGTTGAACCTTACGTTTTCTGCAAGAAACTGTGCCAAAATTAGCTATAAACATCTTAGTTTCTGGATAGTGCATTTTTAGCTACAAAGTACTAAACAGAAAAAAAAAAAAAATTGACGTCAATACCCCTATACATAAAAACTAAAGAGGTGTTGTACACAAAAAAAAAAGTAGTGAAAATTTGTTATTTATTATTTCATGTAGGTATGTTATCTCTATGAATCATTCACAACAAACACGGCACTTTTTTTTATGCTGAATGCAATTGTTTTTGAGGTATGAATTAAAATTACATTTCAATAATGAAATTAAATGTTAGGTAAACAGTCAGATATTTGCTGTCAGCACATGAAAATGTTGTCGTAAACAATAATTATATTATGTTCGAACAAGTGTTATGTTTTATGCTATCCATACTGACACCAACAAACAGTTGCTGAAATGCCAGTAGGGTCTGTGGTGGCATATTCGGCAACGATGATTGCCTACTGCCTCAACGCATCAGACTTGGTTGCCGATGTGGCCAGACCTCAGATGTTTACATGTAGGGATCATGTTGGAACAATTTCCCAAGTCAGTAGGTTTATTTGGGGACCTTCTGTTTCCCTTGTGTTTTATTCCAGGTACTGCTCCATATCCACAGCATTCACACTTACACGCCCTGAAGACCTGAAAAGTTAATAACCTATCTGTCAAATCACATATGTCTCCCCTTCTCCGAGAGGGGTGGTGCAATGGTAGCACGTTTGACTCTCAGTCAGGAGGACAGAGTTCAAATCCCCTCTTAGTACGACTACTTAATAAGACTCCTTAATAAGAGTGCACTGGTTGAGTCCTTCCCCAGTTGAAATTAGTTTCTTACTTTTCACTCATATCTAATAACCGCAGTTTTGCCAGAATGTTAAGCACAAAAAATAAAATATTCTCCACCTCACATCACCTGACTGGCCCATCAGCAAGTTAAAGCCACCACTACAAGCTACTACGTATTTATCATATTTATGTATTTCACTTAACTTTAAAGACAAAGTATTTGGTATATTGAGATATATACTTGCTAGTATTAACGTAATTGGTGAAATTAACTGTATTTTTTTATTCACTCTAAATCTGATCATGATTCTGAAAAATATTACTTCAGAAGGGAGGAAGAGCAGCATGTTTGGTATCTACATGTTGCTACCATAATATTTTGATCAATGAACCGAATTCATTAACAAAGTGTTGCTAACTATTCAAAAGAAGTGACAATACTGCCAAGTATTCTACGAGAAATGAGGCAAATTGTTCAATATTATTTCTCAAAGTATTTGCCATAATGTCTACTTGTACAGACTGCAGATGCTATGGATAGAAGCTAACACACGTCAGGGTCGCCTGCAACAGCTGGGAGACTCGTGGGATGCACAAGCACAGGAAATGCCATCAAATGGAATTTAACAGGCTGACAACACACAAGCATCACCAGAAGGAGTAATTTGAACATCTTCCCTCGCAATGCCAGTAATAGGCTACGACTGTAACTTGGCAATGAGGTCTGGCAGTATCCCAGAGTTTCCATATCACTAAACATACCACATTCTCCTGCCACTTTACTAGCTGACTCACATGAAGGGAGGAGTGAATTTATAATTGCAAGCAAGCACTATGTTTATAAACTCCAGCCTACTACTTACATTCACTATCACCCATTGTCTTATGTAGAACACTAACATACAAAGTACATAACCATCTTTGTATGCTGAAAAGTGTGTTCAAAGTAACTCTTTTGCTGCAGGATAAATAATATTAACTATAGCCAGGTGGTGTAAAATATTAACAGTACAGAAATTTAATGAATAAAGTTTACATTTTGTATATTCCATACACACAAACCATGTACAAAGTGTTTACCTAGTCACCCAATATCCTATTTGACAAAAGTTGCATGTAGCAATTTAACAATAGCTTGCATAAGTTATTCTAGTTTAGTTGAATGTTGCAGTTAAAGAGATAAAGAGAACTAGTAATTCATGAATTGCAACTTAGTGCGAGTTTCATATAAAAGCAAAAAATTTCGTAATTAGCAAAAATACTAATAAAAAGTAACCACAAATACAACACACCACGGAAAGCTACACCAAATGAACTTAAAAGCATATTTCAAACATACAGTTAAACTAAGTAAAAACCTTTTAAATACAAAGTTATCATTAATATAAAGATGTCTTGTTTCCCTTTGAAGTGATACAAAAATTTTAATGTAAATGTTATGCTTTGCACAACACAAATTAATATTATTGCTATTTAATGTCAACACCCATTACTAAAAACAATTACTGATTGTGATAAGAATGTTTAATTTCCCAATATTGTACACTAAAGTAAACATTTCAACACACAGTTTTATTTTGTATATTAATCAGAAACACATGTTAAAATAAATCTCAATATAAAAATATGGTAAATTTCTTTAGATGTCATCAAGTGTGTGACTCCAATGTACTGTGTTAAAACATACATTGGAAGTTAATATGGAGTGGTGAGTAATAACTTACAGTACAGAGACATCTGGCTTGGCTGCTATTGAATAATTTGTACAGGCTGTTAGCAACAAACATGTCACCTCATGCTGAACTGAGCGAAGAGTAAAGGTAAACTACATTATCCAGGGAGACTCTTGGTATTATACACTATCTTTTAACATGTCTTTCGTATCAAATGTTCATTTGCTGCGTCAGCTTTAGATCTGATATTCTTTGCATGGTTATAAACTCTACTGCCATATAGAAAAGTCACACATTGATGTAAGAAACATGTTTATGCTCAGATCAGAAAGCAAGTACGTAATGCAAAAAAATGTGTGTGTGTTTTCTGATGTTTTCTGAAAGTACATTACATAAAAAGATGGCTTCCCGTTAATTTACTTTACTGGTTACTTAATGCTGTAATGGTGCATAATTTTTATCTGTAGGTGATTTTGTTGGACTTAATACTACGTATATTTAGGGATTTTTGGTTTTTAGTGGGAAGAAGGTTATAGGCGGTTCGGGATAAAGTGAACACTAAATAAAGCCCTGCTTAAATACTATTTTCAACCAATTCATATCTTTACGCGTGGATTGGCTAACGACGTGAACTGTCGAACTCCTCTGGACACGTCACTTGTTTGCGCGTGTAAAATAAATTGTGCAGTCAGTAGGAATCTGTATAATTTGAATAAAAAAAGTTTATTAATTATATAAAATACAATTATGTCGATTTCGTATCATTTTATTTCAGTTTTGTCGTATTTAAATAGGAAAATACAAAGAACTATTTTGCGTGATTTCGCTGCCAACCATACAGGCAACTATATGAAATGTTGAATTATACGTAGTAACGGCTAGTGAATTTGTTCAAAGGTTAAATTGTTCGTGTTCACTTTATCCCGAACGACCTATAGCTTGATTTCTTTCTTACCAGATCAGAATTTGTGCAAGCACTGCAGTTGCGTAAGAGTTGGCAGTTGAGTGTATAATACAGGGGTTCACAGTTTTATTCCCAGAGGAGGAATAGCGAGTGATCACAATGTGATTCGTAAGAAAACGTTCTCAACTTTCATTGCGATCGGGCATATGCCATGATTGGTTCATCAGAAAATACGTAATACTTTCGCATGGATATCAAAATTTGGGTGAACACAACTTAATTTCTCTGAATTTTTTTTGTCAATACATCTATTGACTTAAAATGCACAACATTTTGCTTTCTTCAAAAGGTCACGTTCTGAATTAAACTGTCTTGTAGGGAGCGATCATAGATGCGTGGCTGCGTGATGTTGAGTGATGCAAGATTTACTTAATTAAGGAATATATCTGCAATATTTGTCAAGTAAAGGGTAATATTTTGTTTATTCAAATAATAAAAAGGAACACAATTATTGATTTTATTTATTTCGTAACGGCATCACCTTCGACTTATTATATCTTAACTAAGTGGTGGCATTATGAGAGTTATGGAGGAGCAACAGTCAAGGAGAAACATTGCAATGTGCATGGCTATGCGGCCACTCTCAACTGTTGCTTCTGTGTCCAATTTATAGAAAACAGCACTAGGAAAGATAAGACACCTAATGACGTAGATGAAAATGGTAGGATCAAGAGAGGGAAGGCATGGGTGCACAGCAGTACATGTGTGCCTTTACTCATTTCACATGGAAGCATAAAACATTAATAAAAACAGCAAAATTAAAATATATCCACAGAAATGTACAACAGCTATGTTCCTATAGTAATTAATCTGGATTTATAAAGAAAGACAAATATTTGTACTTTTGGACTGCACTAAATAGTTAAGTTCAATATAAAATACTTTCCACACATATATTAATGTCACTGTTGCCAACTACGATTTTAATTTTAATTAATGAACTAAAACTAAACTAACACCATAGTAAAAGGTTTTGACAAGAAGAACTGAGGCAGTAATGCTAGCTCTGTGAGTGGTGCATGTGTGTGCGCATGTGCATGCCTCTGTCTGTGTATGTATGTGTATGTATGTGTGTGTCTGTGTGTATGTGTGTCTGTATGTGTGTGTATAAAATGTTACTGTTCAATAAGACTAAGATTTACTGTATCAAAAGCTTTCGATAAATCTAAAACAATTCCTAGTGTACTTTTGTTCATGTCAAGCGTATCTAAAAAACACTGTCAAACTCTGGTGCAGCTGATTCCTTATACAAATTAAGTAGAAAATATTACACTTTTAGTACATAAATGCTACATAACGGGAGTACTACTGGAGTAATAATGATAAGACTTTCAATATCAAGTTTGAAAACTGCATCTACCAACAGATTGATAACCGTATGTTGTAAACTAATACTACTCAGCTACTACTGTATGTTCAAATAATCGAGAAACTTACAGAAAACGCTCGTTGATACCTTTCATCCTTACGAAAATAATATATGTGGCTATCCCCAAATTGCTTACAGAATTTTTACCATTAGAATATTAAAATATTTGAAGACGGATCATTCAGTAGTGTAACCTATTTATCCAACATGGTCCTCTTGGAGCAACTCTCTAGGATGCATAGTTTTTATACAAAATGCATGTTTAACATGAGCATGATACGGAGCTTAGCGCATAGGCAATATTACATACATGTGTGTGTGTTTGTTTACTTCTCCTCATACATGCAATGGTATACCTTCACTGTAAACAACTAGTACCGCACCCATATAAGCTCATATACCCGTACCAACAATTATCAATTGTGAATAGGAGGAAAATATCTGACATATTATTATGGACCTAATATTGATCAATAAACCAGCACTAAACCTTTGCATATTCATGTCAGCACAAAAGTAGTATACAAAATGGGGATGGGCACCCGAAGTTGTCTGTACCTCTATCACACACTGTTTTAGCAGGAAAGGACACAACAAAATTACAGACTATTTATTATGGATAGCATGCCAGAAGCAAACTGTCAGAACAGTTATGTGAGCTTATTTAGGTGTGGTACATGTTGTTTACAATGAATGCCTACCATCGTCCGTATAAGAAACAACAAACATGCACACATGTGCGTAGTATTACCTATGCACTAGCTTCATATTGTTGTGCATATGTTAAAAAAAACATGCATTTAGCACAAAATTAAGGGCCCTTGAGAGTTGTTACAAGAGGGCAATTTTTGTTACATAGGATACATTACTTATTAATACACCCTCAAATATTTGAATATCCTAATGGCAAAAATTCTGTAAGCAATTTTAGGGTACACAAACCTCTGTTATTTCATTAAGGGTGTAAGACATCAACCAGGATTACCTGTGGGTTGCTAGAACACTTGAACATAAACAAACATTC
>PNEQ01005552.1:51642-71224 GCA_003012365.1 Medauroidea extradentata
AAAAAAAAAAAAAAAAAAAAAAAATGTGAACATGGTCAAAGCTCACCAGGTATGGTACAGGACTGTATTGATATTTATTACAGCAAATCGCCAGACAAGAGGGTCCGTGCAAATGAATGATTCACACTGACGCAGTGCACAAGCTCAATGTGGGATCCATTGAAATCATCTGCAGTAGCACCTTGGCACCATGTCATCATGTATGTGCTACACGGGTTGCCTATCTGTCGGCATTGCCACAATGCTCCGACTTTTGACTGCCTATAGCTCAGAAATGGTTTGTCTGAGTGTGTTCGGACAGGTGCACCCTTAAGTCAGTCCGGTTCTTTAACCACTACAATGGGCTGCTACAAGCGTACATGTACAGAAATACATGCATAATAACAGAGGCGAACCCCATGTTTCCAACGCATGAGATGGTATGGTATTCACACTTTATTCCTAGTGTATGTGTCGCCATGCATCTGAATTGAATCCGGAAGGTCAGTGTTCCATTTGTAGTGGTGGTTGAATTATTGTCACTTAACATGTTCATTAACACAATTTTCACGGTGGTATTACACCCATATTACTGACAATAGAGGCATGGTTCCTGTACTCTATATTCTTGATTTAGGTTTGGCTACCAGGACCTGCGAGCTTTTCCATGATTTACATTCCATCCTGTATATACATATACACACATATAATAAAAAGCATTAGCATAAATATAAAAAAAATTCCCGCACAATGTAACCAATGGATATAGTTCTCATTTTCTAATGAGCAAATTAGATGAATTTGCAAATAAAAGTTAATTAGTTTGAAATTATTTCCATGTAGCTCATTCCTATGAGCTCATTCTTGTAAAATACTGACAAAGTTAACAATTGTCATATCAAAAACATATAAGTGTTTTATAAAAATTTCAGAGCTCCCCTTGACATATGTAAATATTAGCGTTACAATTTGCAGACCAATAGACTAGAGGGCACAACATCAAACACTGAGCAAGGTTTTAAGAAGTAAAGTACTCAATGTGTTATACAGCATCAAGAAACAGTAGTCTCGACAAGTGTCCTAAATATCCAACTGAGTATATTACACGAAATAACAGGCACTAACGTATACCAAAACAAATTTTAATCATTATTACATTATATAAGTGGAACCTACAATGTACAGAAAATATTTTAACTATATGGTACAGTATTATACTATACAGCCCTATTTACAAATTTCAGTTGTTATAGTTTCTCAGAAATTTGGTATGTTTTTTACTCACAAATTCTTCATAGGAAAGATTTTGGTCTATCAGAAAATCTAGTAATTCAAACAGACCTTGCCCTCAAATTAAAATGACATGATAATGGAAAGTGTCATAGACAAGAGCTAGATGTTTATAAACAAGTTTTTATAGAACACATACAAAATTCTTAAAAGTACTAACAAACAGAAATTTATACCAGGTGTATGGTCTACACCACTTCTACATTACTAACATCCCACAATAATTTACTTGTTCACCTTTGTGGCCTTCAGGGATGCCCGCGTGCACTAGGATTTATAAAACTTACACTATGGTTGGAGGCACATTATAATAAGCTCACCTTACAAAGTATTCAACATTCTTCATGCTTTTTTCGTAATTTTTTCCACCCACTTCCTGACAGTGGAGAGCTAAAAATTTTGGTTCGAGCCTTGCAACAGTCTGAAAAATAATCAAACAATTATAAAATACTTTTACCCAAATTGACAGTTTAATAAACTCTATGTCAAATTACCTGGTACTGCCCTTATACATAAGTTTACACATCATACATTTGAAAATCACATTTTCCCAATTATTTAAAATTATTTACATCACAGTCTTCCCTGACAAGTACTGAATGACGTAAACTTTGAGACTGTAACAAATTTTACACCAAACACAATTTTTTTTAACAAAATCATTTAAATTTGGCATTTTATAACACTGTAGCAAATTGTAAACAAAATGTTAATCATCTCAGTTGAGACTAGACTTGTACTAATTAAGAGTACACTATATATCCAAAATATAATTTGGGAAAATAATGATTCTTGTGTAAGTACTGTATTTACACTTTTTCACTTATGTTCTTTTAACTAAAGAGACTAAAATTATTTGGCATTTGAAATAAAATACATATCCACTTAAAAACAAGTTACAACACTTTTATTGTTGGCTGTTTATCTAAGGTCTACATTACATTAAAATTCACTTCAGATTCTAAATATTTCAATGAAAACATAATACAGGAATTAAAAATATCAGTTAATTCCGAATTAAAGCCGGTGTTAAATTATGGTGTTTAGTTAAGAGGTTTTTTTAAATAAAACTAATAATTAAAATTTTATTTGCAAAGGACTGAGCAAAACTTATGTTAATGGCAATATGACATTCCCACTCTTTTTCACAGTCTCTCTAGCAGGTACCAAAATGTATATGCAAACTAGGTGAGGGTTTAATTAAGTTCTGTTTAAAAATTCATAAAGAGCACATTTACTTTCAACAGACATGGGAGCACTGTTTTGTCTGAACAGTTGACATTCCCATTCTCTCACCCTGAATGACAAAGCAAAGATGACAGTCTTGAGGAGCGAGTACACAGAGACTGTTGTATTATACACGATACAGCCTGTCCCATTCAATATTTGTGCTGGTAATTCTTACCATTATGTTCCTGGGGTTATAACCCCCACCCCAAAGCCAAAAACAAATATTCCAAATATATCCTAAAGACCAAATAATTTGTAAAGACCAACGTGGCATTTTTGTGTTTTATTAACAATACTTTCATAGAACACAATCTTCACCCACGTGTTTAATCGAAACATCAGCTCCATACCAGCACAATTAGATGGTGACCACAAAAAAAAATTTCTAGACCCGCCCCTACAAGCTTGTTCATTTTTACGTGAAACTGCTCACTTATTCCCAGTATCTTTCTCTATTGAAATGAAAGACACCTCAAACTATGCTTCATGTTTCTAAAAATACAGCATCTTTTTAAGGCCTCTCGAAAACGACCAAAAAATATTTCTTCCAAACCTCTGCAACTAATACAGCATCTTTTTAAGGTGTCTCGAAAACGAACAAAAAATATTTCTTTCAAACCTCTGCAACTAGAAAAACACTAAATTGATTTATAAAACAGACACAGGGGAGTATTTCTTTGACTCTATATCACACTTTTCCAGGGTCACTGCTTAAAGTCCCATAAAAGTAAAAGACTGCAACGAAAATACTATGCGCCAATATAATGTTCTTAGCATTAATGCTATAGGTTTCTTGATGTAACCTACATTATCACCCTAATTTTTTTTTTTTTGCTTCCCGCACATGAAAAAACTGGGCCAAGGATTTCTCTCAGGGCCATACTACACAGTTTCTCTTATTTAGTTAAGAAAGGGTTACGTGTAGTGCCAACATTACGCCATCAAACCCAGCAGCTTTGCTCTTCTCCACCCTACTCTCCAATGCTAATGAACACATGGAAGTCATCCAGCTCTCCCATTACCTAGCTGCAATATAAGGGAGAACGGTAAGGCCTCCTTCACATGGGGCCACTATGGGTGTTCCCATGTGAAAGAACCCTAAGTTCCCCCTTGGCCAGCTGCTATACCACTTCTTCTGTGCTACAAACGTATCCCCAAATGCCTTGACCATAATTAGAGTGTTTCACCTCCATCTTCATGGCTGCCAAGTATTTAAGACCACGCACAATAGTTTTACAGTGATTTTGAAAACTTTTTTTAAAGTAACATAATTTTTCTATCAAACATTTCCTACATTGTTTTGTCATATTCACATCATAATTTGTAGCTAATTTTTTTATAGCAAGAAACCTCATAGTTTTTAAGATTTTTGCAGCCAAGTATTACCAATTTTGTTATGAAAATATGGCAAAATCAAGCAACAGTTGGCTACAAACTGTGCAATATTTTTCAAAACGCCATAGTAAAATTGTACATTGTATGACTGCTCTTAGTCTTGAATTTTTTCAGGGCTATCAGTTACATAGTTTTGAGTTTTTATCACCAATGTGAAATAAACTACCTAGCATGGACTTATGAGAAACTACAATCTGATTTCTTACTTCAACCAATATACTTGCTTCACTTCTGTCCCTACACTATTATTTTCCGTAATTCAAAATTTTGGGTAGCCTAATTCAATTCAGCTTCAATTAATAAGTTCCCCTGTGTGTGAGAGAGAAAGAGAGTGGGATAGAGAGAGGGAGAGAGAGGGAGAGAGGGAGAGAGGGGGAGAGAGAGGGAGAGAGGGGGAGAGAAGGGGAGAGAGAGGGAGAAAAGGGGAGGGAGAGAGAGAGGGAGAGAGAGGGAGAGAGGGGGAGAGAGGGGAAGAGAGGAGAGAGAGGGAGAGGAGAGAGAGTAACATACCCTACAACAGTGGCTTCTAGAAATGTTTCAATTGAAATTACAAACAATAAAAACATATTAAAAAAATTCAAGTTTTAATTTAAAATTCAAATTCTCATGATTATAGTAACAAACATGACAAATGAAATCTTAAACCAATTTCAGAAAGAAGGAGGGAAAAATAGCGCTGACTTTGAGGAATAGGAAGGAACCTCGTGTTTATTATAAGCAGTTTGAAAGCACACGCCAAGAAAGTTGGTAAGTTAGCAGAAATGTAATCAGCCATTGTCTGAAGTTAGGAACCCCACCCAGGATTTTCTTGAAGTGATTTTGGAAAACACTTGAAAATAAAAATCAGAATGCCAATAAAGTCCTGTTTGTTAACCACTGCATAACCTTAGAAGGTAAAAGTCCCAAAGAAATACAGAAAAGTTTAATTTTACAAAGTTTACACAGATAGTAACCAGG
The DNA here is from genome assembly GCA_003012365.1 of Medauroidea extradentata. Taxonomy (NCBI): domain Eukaryota; kingdom Metazoa; phylum Arthropoda; class Insecta; order Phasmatodea; family Phasmatidae; genus Medauroidea; species Medauroidea extradentata. The sequence goes on from PNEQ01005552.1 coordinate 56,494, forward strand.
TGCTTCAAAATCCGATTTTTAAATAAGTATGGCAGAGTCTGACACTGAACCAGAACACATGCAGAAAGTACAAATATACCAGAAGGCTGTAATGTGAGCAAGTCGTTGATGGCTTGTGGCAGGCCGGATGGCACCCACAAGTGGACACACCCACTAGTCTGCAAGTGACTGGTTCCAATCAAGTGATTTGTCCCAGTGATTTAATGTTGCAAAAAAGTGAACCTTCTGGCTACATACACTTGAAGACTAAAACAGTTAAAAGTTAGCTAAGCCACTGATACTATGTACAATTTATGCTTACCAAATATGACTTACATGAAGAACTTATTGAATAGTTACCAGTATTTTGATGCAGCATCATTTCAAAATGACAATTAAAAATAAGTAGTAACATATAACATTACTCCTTTTACTTCTAAAACATTTTCTTGTTTAAAATTACAGAGGAACAAAATTCCAATACTTCTACTAAACTATTTCTCCACCTGCCCGAGTGACAGAAAGGGTGTGAGGTGAACACTACCACTTCTCTTCATAACTGAGGAGTGTTTGTGAGAAACTATATAAGAGTCAAATAGTAAGTTTTCCAGGAGAAAAAAAATGCCTGTCGCAAATAATTTTATAACTCGAATGCTGTTTTACATTTATTTACAGGAATGTATGTGTGAAAAGAAATGTTACAGAAAATTTTTAGAAAAATTTTACTTCAAATGGCACTTGTATCGTTCTCCATGTCAACAGTTATGGAGTTACACCAAGTGCATTCTACGAATGTTTGTTTGAGCTGAACAATGAATTATTGGCACTTATATCACTTACTATGAAATTAGCGACAGGACATATAATTCTTTAAATGAAAAACCTCAAAATGTGATTTTCTGGCACTTACATCATTTCCCACAAACACTCCTCAATTTTTGCCAAGAATATTTCGAATGTGTGCCTTTTCAAAAATTTAAGTGGTGCCTAATAATGTGGAAGGCAACAAGGCATTCATTTGAACCAGATGACTGAGACTCTGAAAATGTGGAATATAATATAATTTATTGAGTCTGCAGCATTGCAGGACAAGGGTTTTTATTTAGTGAATTAATATCTTATGTGATTGTAATTTTCTAATATGTTTAAAATTGTAATTATATTTTAGTGGATTCAGTGCCGGAGGGGGGGAGTAGAGACGCAGTTATTTAGTCCTGAATGTTCTAGATAGGATGTAATGATTGTCGTTATGGTCAGGTGGCCTTGGTAGGAGGCAATAGCTTTGTTTTTCTTTTTATGTTCTAGTTTTTTCTGCAGGAGTTTTGGTGCAGTTTGTTGTTTTAATGCGTAGTTTATGATTGTTCCCTAGAGGGTTCTAGATAATGGAACGAATGACTAAGGTCACGCCACCAAGAATCAGTCCATAAGAGCACGGCGTGTGGAGTCCTTTCGCCCTTCGTTCTGGAATGTTTTGCCTCCACCATTTTAGAATAAGTAGTGACGCGATCCTGAGAGAACGTGTGCGGGGCTGCAGCCTAAAGAATGTTATGAAGTGAAGTTCGGGAGTTGAAATTTAACATGCACGGGTAGCACCGCGGTCTCCATTCTTTATCCTTTCTTTCGGACAAGTTTTAACTCTACAAAATTCGTTTCCGCCTGTGCATGTAGGCCGCTAGGTGCAGAGAGCCAGGATGGCTACTCATTCTTCTTCGCCGCATGTGTATATTTCACAATGTACTAAATTTGCTGACTGTTTCGCTTAGTTATCTGATATAGTCTCACTGCATTTCTCCTTGTCATTTTCTGTGAACCGGATCCACCATGGTAAGATGAACAGTGTATTTTATGCCTATGTAAATTGAAAAAATTTAATAAACCAACAGTTTCGGATCATAGTGGAGTATATCATTTTGTGACTAACTTCTCTAAATTTGCTAATTTCTAAAAATAATTCAAAATTTGGTCTACAAGGCGACGTAACCCACAAATGTACTGCCAGTAAATTCCAGAGTACTTGACTACAGATGAAGAGAAATGTTCCAGTTTTCATCCCTGCCTTTTTGGCTGGGTGGTCCTCGAGCTAGTGCACTGGTCTAGATAGTCTGGTGTGCTACAATTTGACAGCCCAACGTGTCACCGATACCTGAACAACAAAGGTTTTCCACTACCTGAGGGAGTTTGGTCAGCCTGGGGGAGACAGCTATCGGTACAGGAAAAACAACGGCCCGTGAGAAGTAGATCTGATGCTATCATTCACCAACACTAACACAAAACTACAATATCAGCCAATGAAAGGTTTAGTAGGCTAAAAACACTTTCTAATACGGCAGAGGCAAAAAAAAAAAAATATCAAAAGAATTTGATGCCTCAACACCCAACCAAATGTATAGGGTAGGCTTACCCTTTTCCAAACAAAGCTATACTGCCCTCACCCTTCAGCCATGTAGCTATAATTATATTCATAATTCTCAATTGAAATTTAACATTTATAACATCTATTTTAAAAAATAATATGAGATTCCTTCTCCTAATACACTGCGACCTTTGGAATGGAATTACATAAAAATTATACTCAAAAATACTTTAAATATGCAACTATAGTTTAGGCCTGCATCATTACAAGTTAAATGAATACTTAAATTTTCTTGTTTAATACGGTGGCATATACCGAGAGCAACAAAACAACAGCAACAAATACATCATACACGTGGTTCTGATGACAGACATGACATACGCAACAACAAGAAAAAAATTAATATAAAAAAACTCTCAGTATCTAATTCTATTTTAAAGTAGTCTTTACGTCTCATCGATACAGATGTCACTAGAGATGGTTTCACACGACTACATTACAGGAAACCATGAAAAACCGGAACCAAATGACAGCTCTCTATGTACATGTACATATACATACACACATTTTTGTATAGTACTTTTCATTTTTGCAACTAAAGTTTAATTATTTGAAACATAATACACATGTGCAGACACACTGCCGTAGGTTCATATGCACATCAGGGTATCTACATGTATTGCACATACTGATACATACATGTTGATGTATTACGTAAAAAGGTATCACAACGTGTCCATATTCAACAGGACACAACACGTCCGCATAGCAAGGAGGTGAACCAAAGTAATTACAGCAACACAGCACGTGAATATCACTCATCACTCTTCTTTCTTATCACTGGCTGACTCCTGTAATCTGGGCGATGCACACATAGCATTCCCACGCTGATCAGCAGAAAAGAAGCATAATTGTGACCTTCATGTCTAGCCTAAGAGCATTAAAACGGGGGAAAAATTATAATTTTATATTTGCATGAAATAGTGTTAGTTTTGTAGATGTTCAGAGTACATACATTTTCCTCTTGCAAAAAAAAAATATTTAGCATAGACAGTCAAAATTAGCATGTATTTCTTCCTTATCCGCTGCAAATACCAATGAACATAATGAAACAAAAAAATTCACACTGAAATTATATGTCACAGGCTACTGCTAGACATGTATTAAAAAAAATAAATAAATAAAAACATTACAAAAATTTTGTATTTTAAAATAATTGCTGAAATTTTATTGCTACTCTTAAGAATTTTTTTAAAAAATACAATTATATTTTGTAGCGGGTTTTTATATGCATCAAGCAGTTGCCAGTGACATGTATATTCAGTGTTAAATATTAAATTCATTATGTTGATTGTTTCCACAACAGCTGAGAACAAAAAACATAATGAATTGTAATTTTGGAATGAGTACGGCGAAGCTTCTTTTTTATTAAGAGGAAAATGTACTCCTAAATAACGTCTACAAAACTAATACTATTTCAAACAAATATAACAATTTGATTTTCCCTATTTGAACGTCTAATTAGCTATTATAATAATATTGCAAGACAAATGCTTTTATCTATCTGTTTAATGAACCAGTTTGGTGTTTTTCCAGACAGAGTTGTTTGGAAAAAATAATTTTTTATAGCTATTTTCAAGAATCCTAAAATTAAAAATTCAAATATGCATGCTGTATTTTTTTCTTAATAAAATAAATAATAATAAAAAAAACATAGAAGCATACTTTGAAGTGTATTTTCTGTAAGCAGACAAAGATGTTAGAGACAAGTTTACAAGTTTTGCATAAAAACCACAAGTGATCTTTGAAAGATTTCTACAATGAAGGCTTATGACGAAATTAATAGTTTTGCTGGAAACACTCCCTGCTAGCGAATGTTGTTGAAATGTAGAAAACCCAAGGTAACATAAATAGACTAAGTACGAGAACATTAGCAACAAAATATGAAAGAAACATGCCAACGAAGCCAGAAAATACCAGTAGTTGTAGGTACAAATAATTAGGAAACAGGAATACAGTCCCTAGATAATAGAAGAAGAAAACCTGAGAAAAATGTACAGAAAAAATCAAACAGACAATGACAAAACAAGGTGCATGACAAAGGTGACAGTGATGGACGAAAGACAATGAAGACAACACAAATGAACACTGCGACCGCAATGGTCATAGACAAGACAAAAAATACATACATATGACAGACGATAACAATAGGCACCCTTGACTGAATTATTTGTACATTTGTCGACTATGAACATTTCTCGCTTCCTTGGTTTGTTTCTTTCATATTATTGTTGCTCATTTTCTTGTGCTTGGTCATTTTATGTTACTGTTGGTTTTGAGCATTTCAACAACATTTGCTAGCAATTGTGTATATTAAAAAAAAAACATTCAGTTTGTCATTAAAAAAAAACATGTGTGACACAAGGACTTTTCTTAACAGCTGCACATTCTTGAATCATGCCTCATGAGACATGTACATACCAAAGAGATGTGCTGTGCCAGTGAACTAAGTATGACCATTCACAAGCAAGCAGTGTACCTACCGTCACACATGACGTGATGTCAGCTGTGCGACAGTACGTCAGTGCCTGCTGTGTCAATATGAAAACAACTACCTACAAATGTTTTCTAGCAGACATCTTACAACCATTCACAAGCTTCTGCTGGTTAATAGAACAAATAACCATACCCTTCTCACTAAATCCTTTGAAACACATATTCTGATTTATGTACCTTTAATGCTACGCCTACATCAAAACTGTCTTGCAGCAATGGACTATTTCACTATGGTAAATTTCAAATTATCATTATAAACAATAACTATATAATTCTGTCAATATCAGAAATTAATTTAACACAGTAAAAATATTATAAAATGATGTTTTAATTTCTAAGTTCCACAAGTGATTATCAATCATGCCACAATTTATTAGAATTCGGATAAATATCTATTTACAATGATCCCTGAAAACACAATGTGATTGAATGGCACACAGAATGTGTAGGATAGAGCAGAGATATTTTGCTCCCTTTCAATTTAACTTTACAATACATTTTTAAAAAAGGTTGAATAAAAAAATTCCCTAAATGGATGAAGCATTCAAAACTATTCTAAACCATAGTTATACATAGAGAAATACAGCTTAATACTTTGACCCCAAACTATTACATTAAAACTGATAAATTTTAACAAACCCCAATTTCGTGGGCTGTTCTACTCATATTTACCACTGCGAAACCTACAAACATTTTCACAACACAAATTGTACTTTGTTTTCCTTAAGCCCTTATATGTTCATGTGATAAAGAAAAGTATCTTTGAACTAAATAAAAATTTTGAAGGTGTAACACTTGACATACGTTAATAGTTGTCTTAAGAAAGAAATGCTTCATTGTTATCGCAGTTAACACCATACAGCAGTACATTTTAACCATAAACTATGGTTCCCAAGTATTGTCTTAACATGTGCTGTGGACGCCCATTCTGTCGCTGGCCCTTTTAGGCTACTGCAGCAGTTTCCCGGCCACGTGTCATCTCCCCCCCCCTAGCTGCAGTAGAACATAAGCCCCGTACTTCATCAGTGGTGACGTCAACATCAACGTCCACCTGTATGAAGGTACATCACAGTCTACAGTTTAGCAGTTTTAGGCTAGCCAAATACATTTGCAGGGCCCGCAGCGCATTCGCTAGCATGTGAAAATAATCTAGAACACTCCCAGATCATGTGATAATGTTTGTGGTGTCGGGACGCACGTCAGGTGCCAAGCTGCAACATGCATTTTGTAATTAGAGACTTTCGTTAACCAGAAATCATACCAGAGGACACTGCAAAATTTATGTGTTTTCGCTATAGTACTCTTTTTGAAAACGCTTTGAACACTTTGCATATTATTTCAGTTGCTAAATTCATCATGGCAGCAAGGACACTTAGGAAAGCTCGCCAAGAGTGTTTTTAAATCACTTTTTGTGTTCTTAACATTTATGTGCTACTTAAGAACAATTTTGATACATGTTTTCTCTTATTTCAAGCAGAATCTCATTATGTACTTTATTTTTTAATTTAATACGTATTTTATCCTAACAATGCTTTCGAGATCGCCCTACAAAGGACTGGCATATATATATATATATAAAATGGGCAGAAACATTCTTAAAATTATCTGTTTACTTTGTCATAATTTTTAGTTTTGCACTTTATGTTTAAACTAGAATGTAAGAGCAAATCCACAACGTCTGGCGGGAATGCGGACATCGGAGACCCCGCCCGACGCCATATTGAGTCAGTCTTTGTCCCATCAGCGGAGAAGCAGGTCATGCGCGCGGAGTGCTGTCCCATCTCCCTGAGGCCCCTCACCTTTAGTGACGAAATATTTTAGTTTACAATAGTTTAATCAAGTTTACCAAAACTTCTTTTGTATCTACATGGCCTCAGGAATCAACACGCGTCAGAGCAGTGCAATTTGAGCCTCCTTCAAAACTTTCCACATATATTCCATTGTTGGCCAACGCCGCATTCACAGCTTTACTTACTTACTCCGAGCGAATACTTACGTATGGTCAGCGGTGGCACTGCTTGAGGGTGTTTCAAACTAATTAACCACCGCGCTGGTTTCAAATCAGGTCAGTGTTTTCTTCAAAGGCAACAATGACTTTCTTCCCACCGCACCCTAAGGAGTCATAGCAGCCAGAGTCGTCTGGAGCAGCACGTACCAGGTTAGTACGCAAGTAGATCCCGTGGACTTCCTACTCCAACCAGCAGCAGGAGGGCCAGGTTACAGGGCCAACAGGTCATCGACCCACACAAGACGTCAATCCCAGGTAACCTCACGTCGGACACATCCTTTAGTTCCCCAGAACCGACCCTTCGCTATCCCGCTCCGTGTTAATCTACTAGGGAGATAACAACCAAGATCACATTTCAAGATAAGTTGACCAGAAAACAACTTTTACTCCCTCTTCAACTTCTCGATAGGCCAGATTTTTTTAAAAGTATCAGAAGAACCCCATGAATAGCCTCACCCTGCCCTAACAATAACTGTGCGCACACACAAAAAGAATCAGATAAATTTATTGAAGGTCGTAATCATTTATACCCTTTCAATTCATACATAGTAGGTAGAGGGACTGAGGAAACAAATCTGGTATTCAGAAAACATTTCCCACTTATAGATAATTGTTTTACTGGGTGATTGGTGTTAGGTGATATATGACTGATTACAGGTGATAGTTGAAAGATGACAGGCAATAGGTAATATGGGATAGGTTATTGGTAAAAGGTGTTAGGTACAACTGAAGGATTTCTGAAGGGAAAAAAGTAAAATATTTAATCAAAATTAAGGTTTCAGGAGAAACTAATAGGCTCTAATGGTCTAAATCAGATTATATATTACAGAAATCATAGCAAAATTTCCAAACTTAAGGTTAAAGTTTTTGATGTTGAACATTTAAAATTTTGCCTTTAAAAAAATACTCCCCAGAAATTGCTTGTTTACAACAGAAATTGTTTTGAAAAAATTTTATACCTTATATACATCAGTTAATGCAAGAGAATTTGTCCTTACACATGTATAAGGCTGTTGCATTAATATTAAAGTTTATTTAACAAAACTTTAATGATGCCCAATGTCATAGATTTTTGATGATTGCCTTACTTATTGTCCTATCATATATGGATTAAGAAAATAACACACTAATGTGATGTGGTGGGTAACGCCCATTGTTGTCCTACTATAACAGGAATAGTAACTATGGCAAAGGAATATGTCATTGACTTCTTCGCCCTGGCTTCATGTGGGCAATGTCTGGCAGTGCCTGAGCTCGAAGTTGTGTTCTTAGAATTTACGACCAAACTATATTACGCAGCACCTCAAATTAGTGACATGCGAAAGTACAATTTTCAATTAAGTAATTCCTTTCCCAGCCCAAAATTTATGCAAAGTATAGTGCATTATGTGTGGCAATCGAGTACATGGAGGCAGCACCAAGATGCTTGGCATCGCCATGATATAAACCCCTACAGTTAAGTCACAAGATACAGAACACAGTGCAAATTGACACGTATCACTTATTTCCTGAAATGCTAAGTGTTATTGTGATGTATAATAATCTTATAAAATTTCATTGTTTATGTTTTGGTAGTATCCCCAAAAATTAAATAAGGCAGTTGGATTGATGTACATAGTACGAAAACCACGCAATGCTGGCATGGTGCTATCTACAAATTAAATTACACTTTGGATTTCTCAGTTAAAAGAGTTCACTATCATCATTCTTCACATAATTCTAATATTACATTTACGTATTTCTTTTTTAGAACTAAGCTGCTGTTGTGACTTATTTAATCTGATGATATATGCTCAGTTGACAGTAACATAATTATTTTCAAGACAGAAATATTACAGTATTTATTTATTTAATTTCTATAACTTTTCTATATGACAGTTTTGTTGGAGCATGGACAGACAGAAACATGAGGCCTGCCGTGTCCTCCCATTGGTAGTCATCTTCAATTTAATCTACGCCACATTACGGGACTGTTGTCAAATGCCCTGGATGAGCTCAATGAGTCACCCTGGGATAGTTCAAATTTTGGATGTTATCACTTATCAAACCAATAGTCACGTAATATTCTGGAACCTCTTATTTTTCTGACCTCAGAGACAGACGTGTGCACCCAGTTGTTTTGAGACACCGGCATATCTTTTCAATCTTAATTTTTATTAGCCTTTGTGTCACTTTATCAGCTTACGGTGAAACCTTGGCAGAAAATGGGCAAACAGTGTAAGTGCCCCACCCCCCTGTTAGAGGGAAAAATGGTTTGGAATGTACATGTGTTTTAACAATACAGTGTTTAATTTTTTAATAAATAAATTACATCAGTGAGCCCAACTTAACCTGCTTTGATGGGAATCTGTCTTGCATCTAAGTGCAGTATGCATAGTTGTTGGTCAGACAACCAGAGGCTGACAACCCAACAATGTACAGGAAAGTGCCGCTGAATCAGCATAGGCCGGAGGCAAACGGCCCACGACCCAACAATGTTGACTGAGAAGAGCAACTTCAGGTAACAATTGATGTGGTAGTTGGGTTAAGTTGGCAACAGTGGCCAATTGACAAGTGGCGAACAAGTGTGCACAATTGACAGAGGTCAACACAGATGTAAAATATGATGTAATAAAGAGTTAATGTAATGAGGTTTCAGGTGTATTAATTAACAACATGTAAACATACATCATGGTGCAGTCAAGTGGAAATAGGGACAATTCATAGAAAAAGTTTTTAATATATACCTCATTCTTCCGAACTATTTTGGCACTAAATGCAGCCAGGCAAAGCAATAGTTCCGTGAACATTGTAATTTTTTAATTATTCAGCTTTAAAAATGCCATATTTTCAAACGCCGCCAAAAACATTGAAAACGCGTTATTGGCCATATAACATAGTCTTACTTGATTTGGTTAGCCACAGCATGCCAGGCACTATTGTGTGTATTGGAAATTTTCAACGACTTAAAAAACTAATCAAGTTTAGTGAACCCGGTTACATAAAAGTAATTCGGGGAATTCACCCGTTGTTTGGGCATGCTTGGTTGTAAATTTAGTAGCCAACAACAAAGATTTATTTCACTTGAGTTGATTTTAAAGGAGTGAAGACAGCAATGTATTGGAAGGCCTAGCTCTCACTCACACATTGAGACATTTTAGTTATAGGATTGAGTTTATGTAATTTTAATTTAAATTCTAGAGAGACAACTACGAATTCAGTTCAATGTTTCAGATCCAAATATATAATCATAAATTTAGGTTTGAAAGGTCAAGCCAGACTTACAATTGTCCATCTCGCCCATCAGTCGACCGTCTGTCCATCAGTCACGTGACCTTCAGACAATCAGAAGGTTCCAATATTTTCATCTGTCTATACGTCGAAAGCTTGGCAAGCTTTAACTTTTGACGTGTGACGGATGAAAAAACAGTCTTCTAAAGATGGTGACGATTGATCCAACTGTTTCATATTAATAAGAAGGCTGTGGGTTGGTTTTATTTTATATTTTTTCTTGCTTAGTACTGCAAATTCATTACTTTAAAATACGATTGAGGTTAATTTTGAATATGGAGAACATTAAATTACTACGATAAATTTTTTATTTACATAATAATTACTTAATTTAAAACGTAAACTATTATCTTAGTAAATATTGTGCTCTCAAAATTTGTGTTTGATGAAAAACAAAGCTTGCACTTATAAGCAGCCATAGACTAATAAATAAATCTGTGAAAATAAATAAACTGTTGAGGGGAATTTTTTTACGTCCCACAGAAGTTTTCTCTTTGTACACTGGTAATATCACATGTTGTAGGAATAACGACGGATGGATGACGGATTGTTATAAATCGCTATCTATGTAGATGGACCATCGACGTGCGGACGACTGACGGAAGCGACGGATAATTGTAAGTCTGCCTTCAGACTTCACATGCGTACAAAAGTAAACTTATTGAGGCAATATATGTTTAACCAAACCTGGCACAGACTATGATCGAACATTCTGGTTGCAAGAGTCTGTAAAATATTATGGCAGATCAATAATTTTATTAGAAGAACATTTTTTCTCTCAGTAAGTTTTAAGTTTCTCATGAACGGCATTGAGACAGCTTTGCTGCCATCTCGGGGCAAGTTTCGCAAGACCCCGCCCACAACTCGATTTATCAGCCAATCACAGGTGCCTTGAACTCGCCTATTCGCTAATGACGTTGCAACAGCCAGTGGAACAACCAAAACACTACAGCTGCAGAGATTTCGTCGCAAAATGCACGCTTTTGACAGCAATTTTTAACTTAAAATCTTATTTATCTTATACTAACCGTGTCATATTAAACAAAATACAGCATTGCATACGTATACTGTATTTTTGTCGTTAATAGCAGTCTATTAGGTCTCTTCTATAAGTTTAAACTACGCAGTCCGCCTTGATTTATCAGACAGCGCTAAAGTTAAGATTTTATTCCGAGTGAATTTCATTTTATTGCTGCGCAAACAAACTACAATCCTCATTCATACTCTTCAGAGTTCAAGCCATACTAGGTTTTACCACATAAACTACTTTATTTAACACAATTTCACAACTTGAACGCATGTTGCTGTTGTTTGTGTGTTACGTACATTGAAGTGTACGGTATTGTGACGTCACAAGAGACATCAACGTGGCAGTTCACGTTTTTGCTGCGCAAAACAGACTGCTCTTTTTTTTTTTCTGGAGTTACACAGACGCAATGAAATAAAGTATGGTACCATTGTTCATGAAATTAAACACACTTTTAAATAAAAAATATAATAAAAATATAGGAAATTTCCCTATTGTGGCACCTAAAATGTCTCATGGAGAAGCAAGTGAAAAACATGTTGGATTGACTGGTAGCAACGTGACGTGACAAAGAATGGCATCAGCTGGATTAATTCTACCGCCGCTGGCACCATTGGACATTAAGAGTGAGTCCTAGTTACGTCGTACTAGGCAATTTAAAGGTCCCAGCAAAAAGTTCAGCCAAATTTGCAGAGTGCAGCACTGGTGCAGGATTTATGGTGCTGTCAATCAAAGAGGATTATGTCTGCCGCTGTGTCTGGCATGGTCCTGGGCACACTTGTAAAAGGCCTTGGGGAAGGGGTGGGGGAAGAATGCTGCGAAGGATCCTTGCCTCTTGTTACCTGCAAGTCGGCTGAGACCCAACGCAAGGTCATTAGGGAGGGGGGGGAGGGTGAGATATGGGATTGTGGTTCATTATTCGGAAAGGATTTTCATTGTTTATTATGCTCTCCGTGCTGATGTATTAGGTAATATTACGTAATTATTCCAGTATTTATTAATAGCAGAATGAAAATTTTCGAGCAGGTATAGTCACTAGAAAAATTTTTTTTTTTATTTATAGTCGTATCCCGAATTACGATCGAGTCAAGTCATGGTCACAGACATTTGTTTTGTATTACAGTACCTAAACATTTAATTATAGTAGAGCAGAAATTTTGTTTCATAAAGTTTGAACAATTTACTCCAATAAAGAATCTCGTACAAATTTTCAGAAAAGCTTACGAAAATTTTTTACTGAACTAATAAGAACAAAAAAATTTATAGTACAGTATCTAACTTTTGACCCATCAAACACACTTATTCAGTATTAAATTTGAAATATATTGGAAGATCAGTATATCATTTGTCGACATTATTGTATTACAAGCGAATTTACATTACTTTGATAATTTTCAAGACGAACAGATACAAATAGATTTTAAATGCTAACTTACAACAGCAAAATTGTCTACTAATGAATACGTATTATGGTAGGAAAAGATTATTTATCATTCTCATTCCTGTCAACTACCTTGATAAAGACTGCATGGATCATACATCTTCTGAACTGAAATCCTGTATATGCCAGTGGTGAGAGTGGCACAGCAGTAAGCTAAAATTTCCATTATATTTGATTACACGTTGTTGATAGGTTATGACCATTGTGGTGATAAAAACAATAATAGCTGTTGGTAGCATCAGAGATTAAACACAACATTATTCTCTAAATTGATTATCTTCACCCTCTCCCTTCCTTTTCCTCTCTCCGCCTGTCATTTTCATGTACATGTGCGCACGTGCAGCATTATATTTCATTTAGTGTTAAAGTAGTTATGACAGATGTGTAGTTTGAATAAGTTAAATATTACAAAAAAAAAGTAGCCTACCTTACTCACGATATTGAAAGTCAACATGTACAGAAAGTTAAAAAACGTAAAAAGATTACCAACTCTGATTACATAAACAAAATTTCTCCACATCTCAATATATATATATATAGAAGTAAAAATAAAAATTTTATGTAACCCAGACATAAAAAAAAACTCGAAAAAGTAAAAAAAAACAAATTCTCTCTTAGCATTTTAACTTTATTAAAAGTTCCTATTAATATTTTGATGATGAGCGTCAGGGAACCGCTATGTGAACAAGTATAATTACATTGGCATAAAAAACATTAAATACATACTAGTTTCAAATTGTACGTATGAACTGTTTTGTACATCAATGTATCTTACAAGGTGTAGTAAATTCATGCAATGTTTTGATATTGTGCCAATTATATAAGAGGCGTTCACTTGATAGCCGCGAGCGATACATGTTATCTGGCAAGGAGGGCGGTGGTGTCACAGAATGCGGCGACCTGAACGGGTAGATACGTCAGGGCAGATGTTCACGGTTGTGTCTATTTTTCAGAGTAAATTAATCGAGACTGAAAACTAAACAATTGGATATTATTGTTTTGTTACATACCAATGTTGATTGCATAGAGTAAGTCGTCGTACAATCCATACTTTATCATCGTCAATATTCTTTTTTTTTGTATTAAATTTTTTAATTTCATTTAATTAGCGGTCCCCTGACGTGAAGACGTTCATCATCAAAATTAACAGGTACTTTTAATGACAATAAAATGCCAAGAGAACAATTTTATTTATTTATTTTATTTTTAGAGGTTCCTTTATGATGGGGGTTACTTAAAATTTTTAATTTTACTTTTGTTTAGTTCTTTTTAAATTACTTGCACATACAAAATATTATTTAAGAATTTGGTAGTGCAAAATTCATGTTTTGAGTTTCAATATGAATTTAATTACTGTTTGTTATTCTTTTGTTTTCTTTAATAGTTTTTGCACTACTAAAACCTTTAATGACATTTAGTGTCCATGAAATACTAGGAACCACAGTAGACAAGGTTATCATTTATTTGGGAAGAAGTACTTTTGCAAAAGGCCAAGCTTACGTGGCCTTAAGTCATGTTAAAAAGTTTGCATTGTTTTGCAATTTGTGAACTTAATCAAAGACAGTAATTTAACAACCCTCATCACAAATCTGCTTTAGCAGAACAGCAAAGACAACGAAATGTATTACAGTAACTATTAAATGTGTAGGATTCATCATTTACAATGAAAATGACAACAGTGAGTATGTAGCTACATTCAGTGCATAGTTGCTAAACAATACTTCCTGGAATAAATAGTTAAAAACTAGAAAAGAGCTCATTATCTTTAAATGGCTGAACATATTTCCTTGAATCATAGCTAAGAACCATTTCGATCAAGTCAGCTTTCAAACAAACAAACAAAAAAAAACATCAAATTCGGGCCATTCGTTCAGGAGCTACAATGACACAGTAGACACACATATACTCAGATACACACACAGGCACGTAAAACTTATAACACCCCTCTTTTTGTATCAGAGGTCAAAAAGAGAACACGGACGGACTGACTGAATGGCTAACATATCAAATTGCAACCCAAACTGTTGGACCTAGAAATGTAAAATTTTTTGTATGATCCCCTTTAGGTCGTACGTGAGCACAAAGAAGGGATTTTTC
>PNEQ01005552.1:71324-119494 GCA_003012365.1 Medauroidea extradentata
GTTTTTTTTCATAATTCGACCTTTAAGGGGGGGGGGGGGAAGACCTGAAACACTTTTTCGGTTAACTATAATATCTACTGACCCTTCGGGATACAGAGTTACTTTTTACTTCAAAATGATGCCAATGTGAATATCCAAAAACTAGTTTTTCAATTTTTTGAAATTTAGACTCCCAACGAGTAAATAGAGAGAAAATGTGTTTTTTATTACCCAGGGTTATCGTATTAATGTTTACTTCAATTAGATATGTATACAAATATACAACATAGGACTTCAAGATATTCCGAAAGCCGTTAATTAAGGCGGTGAATATATGTAAAATGTGTTTACAATTATTCTTCCATAACTATTATACCAGTCGAGATATAGCAGTTGTGTTTGGTTCATAACGATTTTTACGTAATGACAGAAAATATATTTCAGAATATTTTCCGAATTAGACCTAAGATGTAAGAAAAGGTAATATATATTTTTGATTCATGATATATATATATATCACTTAATTTTTAGATATTGACACGATTCCTGCTTAACATTAATGCTTACTTAAATACTTTAAGTGTAGTGTATTGATTTTTCAAATTTTTACACCTATGGAGGTGAAAATTTACGGGATGAATAGTGTTTTCAATTAATTGTCCATATAGGTATTTAAAATTAATGAAATATCGTCACGATTTCCACTTAAATGAGACGCCCATACAATTTCGAAATTCCAATCCTACTGAGGTGAAAACACATGAAATGTATTTTACAAAAATCCACTAGTGATATTGAACCCGTTGAGTTATAGAGTTGTTGTGACACCCACCAGGCTGTGGTGTCACATTTTGGTTTGCGATCTCAGTATCCTGTAATTAGTGAGCTGTTTAAATATAATTTTGTTAATTCTGATGTTCTCAAAACTATGTATGTGCGGATTGTCTGCGACATGTGCCTGGCTATGCACTGACGTCAGCGGGTTGAGTTTAGTTTGGTAGTCCGTCAGGTAGATTGCGCGAAGGAGAGGTGTGCGCACGCCTGTGTGTAGGAGGGGAGAGAGAGCAGGTGTAGGCGGCAGTAAGGGTATGACCGGATGCCGTGAGTCTAGCCGCAGGCTGTGGAGCGGTCGTTGTATGTCCGGCCAGGCGGAGCGAAAAGAGTGATGACGCGTTGTGTTAACGAACGGCCTGTCACAGGTTACACTGAGAGGGGTCGGCGCAGTTAATTACGCGGTTAATATACTGCGTCAGTTCGTGACAATTCAGTATGGTCTGAATAGTTAGGTCACGTTTAAAGTGTGGGAATTGCATGGATTTTACAAGCCTTTTCGCTACCAGGAGTTACGTAGCGCGACGTGGCTTTGTCTTGCAATTTGACTGTATGGAGGTGATCTGCGGTGCCTGCTTTTTCCGTCTGCGTTGCGGGACCACGAACTGTGTAGCGTCGTGATTATTTTCCGTTCAGAACATGACTATATTTCGTGCCGTATTGTGATGTGCATTACGTCATGAATGGTGTACATTTGCGATAGGAACTTCTGTGTGTCTATATATATATCTATATATATATATATATATATATATATATAATGTTAACGAAACAGCAGTGTGGCCTTTAAATCATTTGTACCTTTGCAAGTTTTTATTGTTTGCTTTGTGTTAAAAATACTTCTCTTACACTTCAGTCACCCTCCAATTTTTACTACCTTTCTGTTACGTTCTGTCGTCATTAATTTGTCAACATAGTTTCACATTGTTTTTCGTTTTGTTACGACGAATACGTAAATGTCCGTAAATGGATTACAATAATTTTCTAAAACAGAACTCTTAGGGCTGTGAAGAAATGGAGAATAATATATATGTATATTGAATTGTCGATCACACTCTGACTCAACTGGAAGAGCCCAAGATTTTTTGCAAAAATAATTCTGTTACAGTTTGTTTCAATGCCTTATGTACACATATGAAGCTTTGCTTCATGGTTATTGGCAGAATGTATTATTGCACAGATGTGGCTCATTTGACTGTGCCAACATGAACAAGGTTACTGCGACATCACACGTCTGTGAATTGCGGGTAGAACCCTAGACACTGACAGTTATAAACAGCCAATCACAGACCATGAAGCAGGGCTGCATATGTGCACAAGGCATTTAAACAAATTGTTGCAGAATTATTTTCGTGAAAAATCGCGGGCTTTATCATTTGGTTATCGACGTAATTTTCACCTCAATTAAATACTTATACAAATGTTTAACCTGTAATGGTAAGATTTTGCGAAATTCGATCACTGATAAGGTGAAGGCATAAGATTTGTTTTCATTTACCCCAATACATATACCTAACCTATTGAGAAATTGAGATGTGTTTTTCTTCAGAATGATGCTTACGTAAATGTGAGAAATAATTATCTAAGTTGTTATACTGAGAAATAACTATCAAAACCCTAGGGGGAGGGTGTTTACTTGTTTACTTACTAAACTTTTCAAAGCAGACGATCCGAAAAAGCAAGTACAGCCATAGAGAATTAACTTATAGGGAAATTAATATTCTGCATATATATAGTTACATTAGGATATATAACCTCTATGTGACCAGTAACTGAATATTAAATTTTTTAACGAACTTTCGAAAGTACATATACTGAAGGTACAGTCATCAATGGTCGTGCTCGAGAAAAATGAGTCATCATAGCACGTATACTACTTATACCATCTGAATACTCTCTTATTTTCGTATAGTTTTCTATGACTATTAAAATTAATATGGTTCGGCACAGTAATTAAAAGTGACAGGGATAAACTTAGTGTAATTTTTTAGCTATAGCTACTTACCAGGTTGCAGAGTGACCTCTACCTGCAGCTTGGTTACCCTAACACATAATGGCCTAGCTATTAGTCTTGCGTACAAAGAGGACCTTCAACTGAATACATTTATACACTATTACAAGTAATAAATGCGGGCAATGCCACAGACAGAATGCTAGCTTATAAAATATAAATTATAGTTTATTTGTTCGCCTTCTATGCGGTTATATTCCACTCATCAGATTGCGGTGAAATTTTTGCAAACAAATTGGGTGGAGGAATGCAAAAAGACTTATAGGGACATAAAAGGATGCAAAAAAAATTATTTGTAAGTTGTGCGTGCACCCACGAAGGCTACCACGAATTTTTTGGTGGGAAGCAAAGGGAAAAGGGAGTAGAGGGGTGGAACGGGGTACCAAAAAAAATTTTATTTTATGGAAAAAAAAAAGTTGGTGAGTTGTGTGTGCTCCCATGAAGGTTTGTACCAAAATAAATGTTTTGTATGTTGGGAGAAATGGGTGGCAAAACGGAGGTACAGAGGCAGAACGGGGTAACCAGAAAATTTAGTGGGACATTTTTCAGTTTCAACATTTTTCTGAAACGCGCATTAAATATCTTTAACATAATTTTTCCCCATTTTCAACTTTTCAAAATTTTTTGTTTCAGAAATATTATCGCATTAAAAAGAAAACCTCGCGAATGAAGTTGCGGGAACAAACTAGTCTACAATAAAGAGCAAAAATAAATCATAACATTTCACCATCATTGCGTTCAGAAATCACTTCAGTTTTATTTTATATGCTTGAACCAGATTATAACTTGAAAAAGAGGGAAAACTAGTCGTCCATCAAAATAACGTAAAACTGTTAATACCATAAAGTGAGACTACTTTACATGACCCATTTAACTTTTATTCATTAAAAGCTCCTAGGCATCCTTCCCTGTGAAGTATTATTGATCATTAAAACTAAGCACGATGAAATCCTCAACAAGAGAAGCTATAAACCATAATTTACAAAAAGTTATTATGGTGCAATGTAACCCCAAATTTTGGTAAACTAATTCCTCATACAGTAACGCAAAGAATAATGGGAAATTCACATTGAGCTAAGAATTTTATACCTTATATCTTAGATCATGAGAGACGACAAGGATGTGATCATTCGTGTTGTAGGTGAGTGCTCAAATCACTCGGCCTCTGCAGTTCTGAAAGTCACAATGTTACAAGAATATTCTTGAGAAAAATAACTAAACAAAAAAAATTATAATTGTCTTGATATGGGTGTGTAAACTTACAACTAACACTAAACACCCTATCTAGGAGACTTCACAGAAGTAACATAAACAGAGATAACGTCCAATAAATGTTGCTACAGTTGGATCACACCATGTTCTACTGAGCACCTCCAGGGTCAGACATTCGGAAAACAAATGATCATATTGAATGGTAGCCCACTAGCATGCATGCTGTATCATGTGCCTTATCTGCCTTACATGGTCATCCAGCGAATTGTACGATGTTCCAAATTCCTTTTAGGTAAATTTTCATTAATACTTCTCTGGCACATTCAAAAATTTTCCAAAAGGGAAAATTGAAATCCCTGAATAGATAAACATAACTTTTATTTTATAACTTACTTAATTTACTAGGTAAAATTTTGTTTCCATGAAACTATGACTTACATATGCAATATCCAAGATAATATGTAATGCACATCTCTGTTATCCATAAATGCTATAATATAGTATTTATTTTTTTGAGAAACATCTGATAGCATGTTGTGTAATAATAATGGTGATCATCTAAAGTGAATACAACATCAGTATACAATTGTTATTATGGAAATTGTTTTTGTATGTAAAGTGTTCCTTTGACAATTTTTAAAATTAAGTGAGGAGCATAAAAGCGCATGAGTATATTTTATTTTAGTTGTCACGTAATTAAATTAAAGGGCGAAAATATGATTTCTACTCCCAAGTTGGAATTCGACAACCAAATTAAAATTAACCTTAAAATGTGTTCTGAAAATACTTAACATGATTAAAACGGCGTATAAATTACATATTTTAGTTGTTACAATAATTGCGTGCCCAAAATTTTTTTTGTTAAACTGTGAGTTACTACAGGAAACCGTGTGATTCGATAATAATTATAAACTTATCAATGCAGTGATAAATGACTGGGAACAAAGTAATTAGCGATTTGACGTACAGTAAACTTTAATTATGTATTTTATAACTTCGTTTTCATAATCATTGTCTTGGAACATAATATACATATGAAGGATGCCTCACTACGAGAAAAATGATTTATGCTGATATTCCTTCTATGAATAAATAATTATGCTTAAATATAGTGTAATGATGCATTTTAAAGCATACACAGTGCATTTAGCTGAATAATTATAATCTGAAGATGTATCTGATTTGTGCAAGGAAGATACATATCTAACAAAATTAAACATTTGCTACGCTTGGTTTTCACACGCATATACCTTGTGTATTTTTTTACGGAAGTTTAACAAATTATTAGGTTTAAACTGCTATCATGGTTATATTTTCCGTATTTCGATTACTCAAAACGTTTGGTTTTTTGACGTCAGTACACAAATTTATTAACTTTGTTATTAGCCTACAAAAATAAATAACTGGTTCGTTCAATTTATTTATAGTGTTACCAAACCTCCTTCCCAATTCCAAGCACATTTTTATTTACCGGTACAATACGTAATTTTGCTTATGTATGGTTGACAATTGGTGTCAGCATAAACAGACCACGGAAGGGATGTCTTGTTAAAACTTAAAGAAATCGCACTATCAACAAACTTTGTCTCTTGGCTTCCGCTAGGCCAGGCCAAGGTACCTGGTATTCAAGGTTTCCTGCTGACCCTTGTAATCCCTCACAGATTTCCTGCTGTGAGCCTCCCTACCTACTTCACAGCAGCCAGAATGTAGTTTTCCAGACAGCCGCGTAGCACCACTTTCCAGCTAAGTAAACATTGATTGCATTTATATTGACTTTCTGTATGTTTTTTTTTAAGCTTTACGTATCGTGCACACATGTGTCATACCTCATTTGATTCTTACATCATTATCCTGTGAAATATCACAAATGTGTTTTCATATCAATAACGGGAGCGTTGTAGCTGGCATTTTTTGAAAACACTGCATCACAAGCCGATTCAGTGTTTTCCGTACGTCCACATTTTAATTAATTATAAAGTAACTATGGTATGTGCCGCGATGGAACTTTGCTATAGCACAGAAGAAGGTAAGGTTGTTTTCATATGTAGTGCAAGTGTCAAGTTGCTATCTTTAAAAGAAAGGCCTCGAAAATTTACAGTTACATCAATATAATTATGAAACAAAATGTTAGTTATTTGAGTTAATTACAGGTGGAAATACTTAAAATTTTGCGGATACAATATACATTACGGTATGAAAATGTTCTTAAAGTTTCATTACGAAATTCTAAAATAACGTTTTCTAGGACTCACTCTTAATGGCCCGAATTCAACTTCCAACTGGGAAATTTTCTATCAAAAATTTGAACTGCAGCTAACCGCAACAGGTTTGAATTCAGCAAAAGACAAAGTGAAGTGTGCAGTGATTCTCAGCTTGATTGGCTAGGATGCTTTGTGAACGTTTAACACCTTTAAGTTCAGCATTGGCGGTGATAAGAACAGTCAAAGTTTTGCTGATGCAGCGGCGGCTTTAAAAAATTACTGCTCGCCTAAGAAATACACAACATACAAACGTTTCACAGTTTGCTCAAAGAAAATGGGAAGAAGGAGAAAAGGTTGACAGCTTCCTGACGGCACTGAGAACGTTGGTGCGGCATTGTGACTACGGTGATCAAGAAGAGAGTATAATCAGAGATCCCATTATTCAAGGGTGCGAAGATCGGGCTCTACAGGAAGTTCTGTTGAGGTTAGAAGACACGTCTTTGGAAAAAATTGTGCAGCCTTGCCAGGTGGTTGAGGCAAGTGCAATGCAGGCTAAGCAGATTAGTGCTGCATTATCTCCTAACGCAGGACAGCAAGAATTGTGTGTGGATGCAGTCAAGTCAAAAGCTGGAAAAACCAAGTCAATCGATCAAATACCAATAAACAATGTGACACAAGGCAAACAGTTGGCAGGGGGCTACAAAGATGGCTTCATACAGTGTTCCCGGTGCAGTACGAGGCATAGAAGAAGGGAGTGCCCAGCTTGGGGAATGAAGTGCAAAAACTGCAGAATATCAAATCATTTTGCTTCAAATTGCAGAACAAAGCATGTTAGGTCAATGCAGGTGAACCAAGATACTGACGACAGTGATTGTTTCGAGTTGCATCATTTAAGGGTTGTATCTTCCTTACAGTCTTGTAATGAGGTTCAGATCAATAAGTTACAATGGAAAGAAACTGTTCAGGTTGAAGGCAAGGTAGTAGTTATTAAACTGGATACTGGGCAGAGGTAAATGTAATGCCTTGCAATATTTTCAAGAAGGAAAACCACTGTAAGCCTAGAATCATAGGGGGGAGGAAAACAAATTCAGCCTGTGGGAATTGTGACCCTACACTGTGCTGCAAGTGGTAAGGATGCATATCTAGATTTTTACCTTGTTGATTGCAAGGCAGATCCTTTATTGGGCTTGTCAGGGTACATTGAGCTTGGGTATGTCAAAGGAGTACATTGTGTATCAAAAAATCCAGCACAGGATTTAATTGACAACCATTCAGATTTATTTACTAGGCTAGGTGCGTTTCCGAAAGAGCATGCGTAGAACCAAATGCACCTAGGTTTCAACATCCCTCCAGGAGAATTGCTAAGTCAAGGTTGGGCTTCTTAAAAAAGAAACTAGAAAGGTTAATAAACTTGGGAGTAATTGTTAAAGTTACAGACCCTAACCCTGAAGGTTTCATTAGGAACATAGTAATTGTAGATAAGCCAAATGGTAATGTAAGGATATGTTTGGATCCTGTAGATCTTAACTAGGTAATCTTCTGCTACTGTATTAAAAAAGTTGCAAGGTATCCAGGATAAATTAGACCGAAAAAATTTTTATTCAGTTTTTGACTTTAAGGAAGGTTTTTCTCAAATCAAACTTAGTAAACATGCCATGGACTGTTATATTCTCCACTCCGTATGGTATATACAAGTACACACGAATGCTAGCTCCAGCACCAGAAGATTTTCAGGAGATAGTAGATGAACATTTTGGAAATATTCCAAACTGCACAGTGTTCATAGATGACATTATTTGTTATCGAGCAACAGAGGAAGAACCCAATGAAGCAGTTCAAGCAGTATTAAAAAAAGCCAGGGAAATAGGTGTCAGGTTTAATCCTAATAAAAGTGCAGTACAGACAGACATCAGTGAAGTAAGTAGGACACATTTTCTCAGAGAAGGGTATGAGTAGAGACTCAGAGAGAACAAGGGCTTTGAGGGAAATTAATCCACCCAAAAACCTCAAAGAGTTGCAGAGCATTTTAGGGATGTTTAGTTATGTGAGGCCATTCATAAAGAACATGTCTGAAATAGAGCAGCCATTGCAGGCCCTCAGGAAGTCTGACGTAACATGGCAGTAGCTACCATACCATGATAGAGCTATATGTCAGTTAAATGAGTTGGTGGCTAGTGCACCATGCCTCAGGAGTTTTGATCCAACACTGCCAATCTCACTGCAATGTGATGCGTCCCAGGCAGGTTTAGGGGCTTTTTTATTACAAGAGGGACAGCCAGTAGCTTCTGCTTCCAGGAAACTGACTGAAACCCAAGGTAATTGTGCTCAAATTGAAAAAGAGATGTTATCCACTGTCTATAGAGTAACAAAATTTCATTAGTGGGTGTTTGGCTATAATATAAAAGTTGTAACCGATCACAAACCCCTGGTTCTCTTAATGTATGAACCGACAGGAAAGATAGGGTCCACAAGGTTAAAAACACTTAGACTAAAAAAATCCAGTCGCATGATCTATCAGTGTCATATCTGCCTAGTAAATAAATGTATGTCGCTGACCTATTATTAAATGATACAGTGCAGGACAATATTGAAATGTTGCAAATGGTACACAGTGTGTCGAAAAGACTGGCAGTCACACCAAGTAAGAGAATTCAGTTTAAGAGCAAAACCAATCAGGACCCATAACTTCAACTTTTAAAACAATACTATTTACTAGGTTGGCCAGAACATAAAAAAAAAAAAGATGATTGACAAAAGAGTAAGTGCTTACTGACCACTCAGGAATAATATTTTTGTGGGGGAAAATTTGTTATTTTATAAAGACAGGGTCATTGTTCCTGCAAAAATGAGGCAAGAAATGTTAGGTCTGGTGCACGAGGGTCTTTGTGAAGTACAAAGGTCTCTTGCAAGAGCAGGTAGTATTTTGTACTGGCCAGGATGGGCCAGAGAGGTAGAAAGGTATGTTAAACATTGTGAGAGTTGTGAAAAGTATAAACAAAGAAATAGGCAATATGAGTATCTGTCACAGAAATTCCCAAACCCCCATATGAACGGGTGTATGCGGATATTTTGAATTTTGGGGGAATGAGATACCTGATCATCAGTGATTCCTATTCTAAATGGCTTTACATAGCACCACTGAAAGAGAAAAGTGCAGAAAATGCAATTGATGCTTGCAGGTCCATTTTTTTTATACACAGAGATCCTCAAATACTAATTGTTGATAACATACTTTTTGGCTCACTGGAATTTGGGAATTTTGCAAAGAACAGATTTGAGCTACAGTTCAGTAGTCCAGGGTATCCCTAAAGCAATGGTTTTGCAGAGAAGGGGTTACATGTAGTCAAACAGTTGCTACGTAAATGCTCAGACTCTAATACTGATTATAGAGAGGCCTTAAGAGCCTATCGTAACATGCCTATCTCAGGTTTGGGAACATCTCCCTCAGAATTGTTACAACAGCCGCCTAGTTCGGACCAGCTTACCTATGACGGATGAAAAACTCCAGCCAAAGGCACAAAAGGGAGTGTATGAGCTGTTAAGTAAAAGAGAGCAACAGACACAGAAGTGGTATAACAAGAGGGCAGGTCGGAAAGAGTTAGAGTTTAAGATGGGGTAGAATGTGGTAGAGAGAACCACCTGTAATAAGCTTTGGAAAAGTGATAAAAAAAATTGGCAAAAACAAAGCATCTAGGTCCTACTGGGTTTTTAATTACAGTGGTAATTTGGTCAGGAGAACATCTAAGGATTTGAAACCTTCCTACAATAGTTATGTTCCAGTCAGGAACTATAGTGACATGTCTACAATCTCTAATGCAAGCAAAAATGCTAACAGGGATGTGAATGGCAGTGACCCAGGCGAAGTGCAGTATGCCTTAGAGGTCAGTGAGGGGGAAGAGGAAGGCTGGTTGGGATGGGATGAAAGTAACATATCTGAGCAGCAGAGTATGGGGATTGCAAAACCGAGTAAGGTAAATCAGGCAGATACAGTGGCAAATACTTTTCTCCCAAGATCCCCTAGAAAGATACGAAAAAAACTAGCATGTACAGATTACACATCAGAATAATTGAATATATGTAATAATGTACCTAAGTAGGAGGTATATTAATTATGTAGAGAAGCATCTTTGTAGTAAATTGTAGAAGTTTTGTATGTAGTTTTTTGATGTGTTAATCTTGCCCAACAATGAAACAAGAAATCTGTTATATTAGTTTTGTTCATTGGCACTGATGATGGAATGTACAGATTGGATTTAAAAAAATATGAATTTGATGGGTGGTTTTGTGAAGTGTAAAAAAGAAAAAAAAAAAGAAATATTTGTAATTTTGTGACGTACTAATGTTATGTGAATTGTAAACATTTAGTAATCTTAAGTACACTGAGGAGATGTGTGTTATGTGAACTGTAAAAGTTCTCTAATGTATTTCATGTGATAATGTTATGAGAAATGTGAGCATTTAGTAATTCAGGTTGTTCAACACACAAGTTGAAGAAGAACCCGAAATGCACTGCTGATGTAGATGAGGATAACACAAGCGATGAATGCACTCTGTGATTTATTTAAAATTAGCATTGATGGAATGCCTGTCTGAGTGTAAAAAGCAGCCATAGTCAACTATGATCTTTGAAAGACCTGTGCAATCCCAATGGGAGTGCATGACTGGATTTATTTGCTTGAACATACTCCATTGCGAAATAAATGAGTGTCAAAAGAAAACTAAAAATAAAAAAAGAAAACATAAATAAGCAGAGTATACTTCAGTCCTCAGGATCTAAACACAACACGAAATTCCGAAACTGAAATCTGGTCAGATAAAACAAGGAACAAAACAGAAACTAAAAGAAGTAGCAAAAATAAAAAAAAATAAACCTAAGTTGACATGCGACACAACACTGAGTCGAAAAAAAAAAAACTGAAATACACCAAACAACAAACCGATGAAATGAAACAAAACACAAATATGTCGGACACAAACAGAAAAAACAATAAAAGACACAAACAATGAGACGAAACAAAACACAGTTTTTGAAAGAACCATACAATGGGAATGCATGACTGTGTTTTGTTTCGTCTCATTGTTTGTGTCGTTTGTTGTTTTTTCTGTTTGTGTCTGACATCTTTGTGTTTTGTTTCGTCTCATCGTTGTGTCGCATGTCAACTTAGGTTTCTTTATTTTTATATTTTTGTTATTTCTTTTATTTTCTGTTTTGTTCCTTGCTTTATCTGACCAGATTCCAGTTTTCGAATTTCATGTAATGTATGTATCCTGATGACTAAAGCATACTCTGCTTATTTATGTTTTCTTGTCTTATTTTTAGTTTTCTTTTGACAGTCATTTATTTCGCAATGGGGTATGTCCAAGCAAATAAATCCAGTCATAGTCAACTAGTTAAAGTGGTATTAAAAATCATACTTCTGTAAAAACTTCCAACGTGATTTGCTTTCCAGCAATAATAATCATAGTCACATGACATTGGTTGTTTTGCTTGCAAGCCATAGGATGTTTCTTGATAAAAATACATGGCAGTACTGTCATCAGTTAAATTAAGTACACCATTAAAAAAAAACCATTTATGTTAATATTGACATGAATGTCACTGCATTTGCTCCCTTCCTTTCTACTAGTGTTTCCCGCAGAAGAATACATCACTTGGAACGTATGCAGGGCAATGGCTGGTTATGCATGAAGTCTAACAAAATAACCAAGCAAATCCTTTCTCTAGCAGTTTGTTTCTATGCTCTTTTCAATCCAAAACATTTATTGGCCTGCTTCTTACTCAATGCATGATGTGATGCACATGTTATTTGTGACTGTAATGCATAACATATGCAAGAAGTACTTGTTTTGTAAACACCAAATGTAATATTAAATTACCTGAAAACACAATATTCTAACAAAGTTTGTGTTGCATTAACGAAAACCTCCTCAAGGAATATTTTGTGCATATTACTCACACTCAAACATTCTGATAAATAATCTGTGTTTGGGTTATCACAACTGGAATAATTGAGCTCTGTGTCCCAGAACACAAGATGGCGACACAGTGTAGCTGCAATACTATATAGGACACATCTCTATGACGGTCAAAGAACATGCAGTGGCTCTGAACCAATCATTTCAGGCCACTCTCTTCTGAGTTTGTAAAGGGTTAGCTGCTAATACAATACTGGACTGTGGAGGTAGATACATCTCAAGGCGGAGTGATAGAAAAACACTCGCTTAACACTCTGTGGTGTCCGAGTTCAGTTCCCAGTCTGGCCATTCAGTTGTCTGGTTTTATAAATCACTCAAGATGGTTCTTTAATTTAAAAATATATATACGTATATATAATTATGCTTTGTAATAAAAAATGGTACTAACATATTTTTATATGTACAGTACCTTATTTTGTAATAGCAAGAACTATCACCAATTAATAAAGATTTTATTCAAAACATTTTAAATTATTTTGAAATATCAGCGACCTAAAAATGTTACTTAAATAAAAAGCACAAATAATAAAACGTTAAATTTTTTTTCACACGTCAATTATTTATATTTTTTTATTTCTTCATCAATGAGGGCTGCCTGTTTTAGAGCATCATTCATTGTCTTCACATTTTTTTGCCTCCAATTCCCTTAGATTACCATCCTCCCTAAATCCTAAAAATGTAAGAAGTTATTTTGGACACTGTGTTTGCATGTAAACTGATACAATACTCATTCGTGATTCAATACTCATCTCTTTTTCAAGGCATGTTAATATAATAATCACATTTGTTTACGTTGTTAACAATACTCTTACAACACACTTTAAAATAATGGCCACAGAAAATACTGGCTGGCTGAATTGGTACATTTAGTTGTACGTATGTTAAGCAATGAATGGAAGGAAGGAAGAAAGAAAGAAATAAAGAAAAAAACTAGAAAGAGCAGAAAAGAATGCAGTAACTTGCATATTCCTGGCTTGGTTAAACAATTGTTCTTAGACAAAATTTTGATTCACATGACTTAAGAGGCAGTTCCAGTGATTCAGGCGCATGTATGCAAGATGCATTAACTTCATATAAATCAAGGGTAATATTACCTTCACTGTAGGAATACAAGTATTACACATATCAACATTATCTTCGCGTTTTATGAAAGACACAGTTATTCTTATTTCCGCTGCGTTCGCCGAAGTCAAGTATAAAGAACGGTAGGCTATGAATTTCACAAAACGTTTTTTTTTGTGTTAGGTTTTTAATGTAACCGTTTGTTACACTAAATTTTGCAGAACGCAGCAGAAATAAGAATGACTGTGCCTTTGATAAAGCACGAAAAAAATGCTGATATGTGTAATACTTTTACTGGTATGGCAAAGGTAATATTAGCGTTAATTTATATGGACTTAATGCGGGTTGCATACATGCACCTGAAACATTGGAATGGCCTCTTAAAAAGGCACCTCTGCCCATTGTATCTAACTATTAACTTTTTGTGCAGATCTTGCACTTTGCACTGCCTTTGTCTCTCGTGTCCTCAATGGCCCACGGAAACTCCATCTCATAACGACATAAATATCTTGTCAACATCATGCTAACGTCACTATATACGATACTACACAATGTCCACGATCTACAAAAACTGGACGACAAAACTTTTTCAATTTGTCATTCCTCTAAACAGTCATGCACATCGACATCCTCTAATGGTCCAAACAAGAACAGCGCTGTTTGGATTACAACTGTACAACACACCAATAACAAAACAGTACTCAACAACCATAGAATACTGTCATTGGTCCGTACAGAATGATCATTGCAACCAACTGCTGAACTAAATACCAAAACATGTTTCATGTGTGTTACCATATATTTGTAGAGCGAAATACTGTTAGATATGTGTTTATGACGGTATACCTGCATAAAACATTTTCACTATGAAAGTCTACATAACTCTAAACTTAATTTCCCAGAAAAATGGTAAAACAATTGCACTATCCAAAAATGTACGGCTGAATACTAAAGAACGTCTCATTTTCTCGTAAACGTGAGTCATTCGCCACATGTTACACACACTAACAAAGATTTTTCCCTGCAGACTGGCAAAATTCCGGACTTTTTCCCGGGCCCTTTCTAATTTCATACTTTTCCCAGTTTTCCCTGGGTTAGTGGCCACCCTGTTGATGAATACAACCACCTCACTACATAAAAACATAATATCACATCACTCAGTCTTGACTTTACTGGAGGAGAGTTTCACTCTTAGCCAATTACACAAACACGTAGCGTGTTACTATGGCAACAACCCTCCTTCAGCTTTAAATACGGGTCCGAGCCCAGGTGAAACAAGATACATACACCATGTCACCAGTTCAATGATTTTCAATCAGTCTGGGTGAATTTAAATTTACTAGCACTCAACAAGTAATGGAAGCTTCACCTTTTGGTCTCGCGACAGCACAGCCCTTGGGGCTGGATCAGTGGAAAGAACAGTCACTATTGCAATACACCGACATAACATATCCAAGTGATACAAAAAATTTTTGTTGATTTAAGTATTAAGTTACCCACTGCAGATTTTGATGGCCTGAAAGAAACTGAAAAAGACTGCCACTTAATTATCAATAAAGTTCAATTTCATAACTAAGTAAGTTGCCTAAGTTTACATTTAAATGCTTCACAACTTAAGTTTTTAAAGTCTGTGAAAATATTATTGTAAAAAAAATGGCTACAATTTATTTGTCAGTCTGTTTGTTCATCTTGTTTCCTTTTCTATGCATATAAGATAGGCATACCATGTAGAACCTGTTGTCAACCATGCTAATGTTTTTTGAGTGTATCACATTAGTCACAATGTGATTTTGCATGTTTCATGTATTAACTCTACCATGATTAAAATTAATTGCTTTACAAATTATCTGACTAAGCAACTAACAAACGTAGTAATGAATTAAATATATACAGAAGCTTATTTTTAAAATTTTAATTACAAAATTAAGTATTAGGGTGTTATTTAATAATGTAGAGCCTAGGATACTCACAGATAAAAATTCTTTTGTCCATATTTTCAGCATAACAGTGGGCTGAAAAAAAAAGAATGGAAATGTAATGAGGTAACAATGTAATGAGGTAACAATTTTTAAAACATTTTCTAATTCCATCACATAAAACTTAAAAAAACTGATTTAAATCATTCTTAACATTACACCTTCAGCTTGGAGAGATCCTCAAATGAGCACCTGCATGTGTTCTATTGTCTCAGAAACTGACCAGTATCATCAAACATAATATTTAATGGGATTATACAAAATTTACATTCAAATTAAATTTAAATTTTTCAATTGTCTTACAAGTAGGCTAAATGTATTGGACCAAATAAAAATTACCACACTCAGAAAAAAAAATCTATAAACTCATATTGGTTTTGTATCAACTTCCTCAGAGAATTTGGAATATAAAATATAAAGTCTAAGGTGTGTTGGTTACAATTTTTTTGGGGCCACAACTTAAAATTCTGTAAATGAAACCATTTTGTGGACATAATGCAATTTTAGAGTTTATGTTTCACAGTTGCAGAAAAACCCTACAATAAAAAAAATATAATAAAACAGCCAGCATTACCTGTTTTCAATAAGCACAAAACATATATGCAACTCTGGAAAGGAATATGGTCATATCCGAAAAGACAACATGAAAACCAAAAAAATTAAACAACATAAATTAATTCTGGAATGGAATGTAGTAGTTTTATCAAGAAAGACAAAAGAACAATATAATAAAAGAACAAAATAAGCTGTACGAAAAATGGTGACAAAAATGGACGAGGTCAATGATAACAACACACACGACGAATGGCTGTGAACACAGAAGAAACAACAAACAAAACACAACAAAAAATATATGTTGCATCTGTTGTCGCTGAAGGAAGCCTGATACTTTCTGCCTGTGGTTTCTTTCTTGTGTCGCCTGTGTCCAAATCCATTAGTCTCGATTTTCATTTGTGCTGCCATAGTTGTCCTTGGCCATTTTTGTCACCATTTTTCATACACCTCACTTTGGGTTGTTTTATTGATTATTTTGTAGTCTTTCTTGACAAAATTACTATATTTCGTTATTAACTAGCATTTTTATTGTTATATTTTTTTCTTACTTTACATGTCTTTTTGGACATGACTAGGCCTACATTCCATTCCAGAATTTAATGACTGTTATTTATGTCTTTGCTAAGAACTAAACTGACTTTTCATTTAATGGGGTTTTTGCAAATTCAAAATATTTGCTTGGAGACGTTCCACACCAAATCAACACAAAAATAATGGTTTTTTCTTTCACTATCACAGATTTGGATGATGTAGTATTCATATAGACATAAGACAAATACAAAATTTTATTGTA
The DNA here is from genome assembly GCA_003012365.1 of Medauroidea extradentata. NCBI lineage: Eukaryota > Metazoa > Arthropoda > Insecta > Phasmatodea > Phasmatidae > Medauroidea > Medauroidea extradentata. The sequence continues at coordinate 87,921 of PNEQ01005552.1, forward strand.
ATGTTAGGTAACCCAATTAAAAGTTACAACTGTGTACGTACACTACATTAAGTTAAAATATTTTAGTTGCAGTGCAAGCTCTCTTAATTAATATAGAGATCTGTATCCGAGGTGTACTTTTACAGCTTATTTTATTATCTGCAAAATTATGCGCTACACAATATGTAGAGAAGAAATCATTTTTTGTATCCAAAATCAAAATTTTAAGATATCAATTTCTTAAAAATTTTCAAATAATACAGAGGAGCTAGAACACTTGTAAATCACCTTGCAAAATACAAATGTGGAATGAAAATGGATTCAGCGGTATAACAATTTTTTTTCTTTTTTACTGAATTTTATTTATATACTGCACATTACTGAATAGTAATTTTTAGTGCTATAAGGTTGGTGGTTGGCTGTTGAAATAATTGTTCACAAAATGAACAAGACTGTTTAACAAAACCGATTCACTTTCAACACGAAAAAGTGTTCTCCTCATCATTTACTATATGACCATGACATATGTATCTGTAAGAATGTGTCGGCATAAGGTGCTTCTGGAAACACGACATAATTTTACAATTGAGTATGTCCTCAATAGTAGAGTACTTTTGTCCCATTGCAAGAAACATTCAAAGACATCAGAACATACATTCTCCCAGAACGGGTCACACTATTTACTGTTGTTTAAACATCTATTACTTATGGACATATCCACAGAACATCAGGCTTCCTGGGATATGAAAATTGTGTTGAAATCCCAGCTGATGAAGAAATGTTTTTAATTGGTCACTTTATTTTTCTGCTAAATATACCCAAACCACCATTTTCCTTTATTGATAACAGTAACATATCCTGTTGAGTGCTCTAATTTAAGCTTATCTGCGAGTTGGGTACTTGTTTGTCACAAGACTCTGAAACGTTTTTCACCATACTGTTCTATGCAGTTATGGGAATGAATGTATGGTACTGCTGCATTCCTTGAATAGTTACTGCTTGACCTAAGCAGTATTTCAAAAACACTTCTTGACTTTACATGGTCTTCTCGAGTCATCCCAGAAATCTTAGAATGAGACTAAGAAAAAACAAACTGACAAAAAAAAAAAGAGAAAACAAGCCTAATTTGACTGTAGTCAACACATTTTTTAGTTTTTTCGTCTCTTTGTTTTTTCTTAGTCTCATTATAAGATTTCTTGGAAAACATAATTTTGCCATGGCATATGTCCACATAGTACTTTATGTATGTTCTAGTTAAAGAAGATATTTCTCAAAAACAAATTAAGCTTTTTAAAGCTTACAACTTATTTATTGAAGTGGCAAGTATTACACTGAACTTAGTAGCTTACACTATTCTTTTGTCATGCTAGAGTAAATATTAGCATTACGACTATATAATCCCAATAATTCAGCATATCATGTAAAATCAAGGTTTAGTCTTAAATTACTTAAAAACTGAACTCATTGTCATGACACAATTATATTTTACAAGGTGATTAGCAAATATACTTTATATCTTTGCTATTTAGTTCGACAATTTTTGAAAATGTACTTTTTTTAAGCAGTTGAAAACAAAATTTTTATTTTGAATACAAAGAAACTTCCCTTTTCACATATAGTGTAGCATATCATTTAAAACATAACAAAAACTTTGTAAACTGGCACCTCATTCAGCTTTCTACTTTAATTAGGAAAGCTTCTGAGGTAATTCAAACATTTTAACCCTCAACGCAAAAAAAAAGGGTGTTATAAGTTTAACAAGTGTATCTGTCTGTGGCATCATAGCTCCTAAACGGATGAACTGATTTTGATTAAGTTTTTTTTTGTTTGAATGGTGATTTGATCAAGAGTGTTCTCAGCTATGATGATTCAAGAAAATCTGTTCATCCGTTTGAAGATCTTCAGCTCTTTTCAAATTGTTGAAGGGGTGTGAGTAACTTCTACTGGTCTCATTTATTAAAAATTTAGTATGCAGTGACTTTAATGATATGGTCACTTTGACCTGATGCTCCACCATTTCAATTCAGGCAGGGGCGTGTCAGTCGACCATTATGGAATTGCTTTAAAAAATTACAACCGTTAGAACCAGTAGAGACAATAAGTATGCTAAAAAGATTTTACCACCAAAACTGTTTGCCTTCTGAAGTTAGGCAAAATTTAAAAAGTGGGGAAAACTAATTTTAGTAATGAGCGGTACTTCCAAAACTATTTAACGGATTGCATTGATTTTTTTAAATTGTGTGGCTACTATATTGAACTAGTGTGGAACGTTCCAATGAGCCCCATGACAATATACATCTTTAAAGGAGACAGACTCCAAAATAAAAAAAAATTTTTTTGATTTTCAAAAAATTTTCACATGGAATAATAAATTTTTAGAAAAAGTAATTCTGGCAATATCTAAGACCCATTACGAAAGTTTCACAAAAAAAATTGTTTTTGATTCTAGGATGAATGCAATTAATAACAAAGTTTTAAATTTTGTGAAATTTTACGAAATTGCCTTTTTGATAGACAATTATTCAAAAACTATATTTTTTACAAATCTGAAAATTTGTTAGTTTGAAGTCCTAACCTTTGTTAATAGCACGCACTTTGTTGGATAGTGTATTTTTACTTGTAACCATTTCTAGAATTTTTTGAAAATGTAATTTTTTTACATTTTCTAGGGTCTGTATACTCAATTAACAAAAATGTTTTGTTGGTCTCCAAATATGACTATGTAATTTATAACTGGTAGTGAACTTGGGAATTATAAAGGGAGGTCCCTGTATGAATATTCCCAGCTACTATAAGAGTAATCCTTGGTGGCTACAAGGGAAATCCCAGGTGACCTCAAGAGAAATCACCAACAGGACTGCAAGGGAATCACCAAACTTTTGCTGACACAGTTTGGTTATGTGTGTTGATGGGTGATGTTCAGCTAGTGAACTAAATCATGTCTGACTTTCCTAGTACAGAGATAGTATTAAATGTGTGAACTACATTGAAAGACACAAGAAAAGTGTGTACAAAAGTAAATATGTGAGAATGTGTAAAGTGAATGACTTAGCTGATGACTTTCAAAGGTTTGTAGGTGTATCTGTTTCAGATAGAAGTGATATTTTGTGTAGTAACTGTGTTACTTTTTATAAAAAAAATAAGTTCTGGAACTTGCTCACGAACCTGTAGAAGAAATACCCACATCAGCAAATTATATCCGGAGGATGAACTTGTCAGTGTTTTAACTCCTACGCTGCAACATTCGACTATTGTCGAATATACAAAATATTTCTAAAGTGCGACATGGGACCTTAGTCGAACATCAAATTAAATGACTCTGTAAACCATAAATTCATTGTTTTCTTACTTAAAAATAATAAAAAATAAACTATTAAAAAAAAATATTTTTTTTTTTTATAATTTTTTACACCATCTTGGCAAAATTAAACATTTGTTACTCTGCAGCAAAAAAGTTGAATAGCAGCATCAAAACATTTAATGTAGTTACATGACCATTGAAAAGCCCTTTATAGGTGAGATTAAATTTGAGAGAAGGTTATATGAAGGGAAAGAAGATAAAATTAGTCGAAGAGTTAAAAATTGTAGCTGTGAAAAATTTAGAAGACATATTTCATGTGCAGGTTTCAAGTGAGTCTGATGATGAAATGCCTGTGTGTGCCAATTGTAGTCTATGGTTTTCTAACATTAATTCAGCTCTTTATACATTAATAACAATGGAAAAGTGCAGCTACTAACATTGGTACCACAAACATTTAGTAAAACTGAATTGAAGGAAAAATTACCTACAGTGTCAAAGTACCTCATTGATAAATGTTGCACAGTTATAAAAAAAGGGAATTTTTTCTCAACCTGTCCCTTATAGTGGACATCCTATTTCTACACAAGTACAAGCTCTAGCATTATCTTATTACCTTGAAGGTAGCAAAGACTGTTCGAGGGAAAGTCCAAACAAAAAATATGTTGTTTGTATTAAAGATGGTAATGGTGAGAAAGTAAAAAGGGTTAGGCCTAAAAAATTTATGACAAGGTTAATCAATGAGTCGTACAAAGCATTCAAAAATGATAACCCTTCTATAAAAATGGGTCCTTAAAAGTTTTATGCCTTACGGCCAAGGCGGGTGAAAATTCAGCCAGAACAGATTGCATGTTCTTGCATTTACTGCAGTAACTTGAATCTGATCTGCGTAGCTGTTCGAAATGTAACAAATAACAAAATTGCGGAAGAAGATCTTCTGCTGAAGTGTTTGTGTGACGAAACAAGGAATGAAGATTGCTGGCTCGAGGAGTGTGGTGACTGTCCTGGCACAGAAACATTAACTGTTGAAAATGTTGGTTTGGATGACGGAGAAGTTACATTTGCAAATTGGGAACATGGTGACATCATAAAAAAAATGTATCTGTAATTAATTTTTTGGAACATGTAAGGCTTTGGGTTAAGAAAGCTATTCCTCGCAGTTACACTAGGAAAAATATAAAGGGAAGGAATAGCAGAAGCAAGAAGTTCTGTCAAACAAAATAATGCTCTTGTTTTACATTTTGATTTTGCTAAGAACTGGTTAGCTGTATTGCCTGATGAAGTCCAAACTTACCATTGGCAAACTGATGGGACAGTTTGACATTTCAAAAATAGGTTTCAACTGTATGAAGTCTTCAATATTGTACATTTATATGTCCACAATTTCTAGTATTGTGCCCATGTACATCTTGTCTGTATTGTACTTCAAATCAATTATTCTTAGTATAACATAATAATGAATAAATATATAAATTAATTAGTCATTATTTTTGATTTCATGGATAGTGGTATGCAATGTGATAATTTGTTTGAATCTGTCAATATTCTAACTATCGGTTTTTGTAATACAAGTACCTAATTTACAGGTTTACTATTTTTCCATAGTAATAGGCTATACTATACAAAATTATACTGTGAAAACAAAAAATAGTCTGATTGAACATAGTTAATTGGAACATGATTTCTTAGATTCCTTAGTAAATATATGACTCTGGAGAGTTTTACAGTAATATAATTTAAGTGCTTTTGCCAACATAATTTGCTGTCTGCAACAATACCTAAGAATGTATGGTTTGTGTTATTACCTCAGTGTTCTCCCCAGCAAAAATTTAGAGCTGGGTGGTTCACGAGACCAGTTGGGTGCATCATGGAATAAGCTTGATGGTGTTGATGGGAATGTCTGTTTTTAGCCGGGTGGTAATGAAAACTAGCCGGGTGGTAATGAAAACTAGCCGGGTGGGGTGCCCAGCAAAATAGGCCTGGGGAGAACACTGCAATCTTCCGGTATCTCTCTTAAATTACACAACAACATATTTTTAATTAATTTTCATTAATAATAAAACCATTAGCTTTAAACCACTTATCAGCTTCAATTAGGGTATTTTTGCAGGTATTATAAGAGACTGTACATCATGACTTTTGTTGATGAAAGTAGTATCATCGGCATGTGCATCTACTGATATTGGTAAGTCATTTTTCATAAAAGCAATAAGCAAGGGTCCCAGGATTGATCCTTGAGGGATATCATTTTTATCATTAACTACTCTAAACTTTAAACCATTTATACATAGGTAGTATCTATTTACTATCTTCTAACTATGACTTAATGAGTTTTATCACAGTTTCAGTTGTACCATAGTTTATAAATTTTAAAATAATATAGGATGATTAACACAGTCAAAAGTTTTGCTAAGATCACAAAAAATAATACTGGCATAATCACTAGTTTCAAATACATTATTTATATTGTTTACCACGGATTCCAAAGTGTCTATCGTTGACATTCCCTCTCTATAACCATACTGTGAGATACTGTATCCATTAGTTTGTTCTAAATAATTGTTTTGCTGAAAATGCATAACAGATTCAAATATTTTGGCAAATATTGGTACTAATGATGTTTGTTGATAACGACCAGGAGAATATTTCTCGTTTTTTTATATACAGGCACAACACTAGCCAATTTGAGCACATTAGTGAACATAGGCTACCCTCTACTATACATTTATTTATTCACAAAGTGAGAATAAGCAATATAAATCTACAATCTTTTTAAAAATATTGATTGATGACACATAAATATCAACACTGTCAGTAGACTTAATATTTTGACTATTTTCAGTACCTCTTGTACAGTTATAATCTTAAAAGTAAAATCAGTAATGCAGGAATTAATATGGTTAAAATTTATCACATCGTGATCAATATTTGTTGGTTCAGAAATACTTTGACATAATTCATCAACAGAATTAATAAAAAAGTTATAAAAATCATCAGGTGAGACATTTATAACTTGTCTTACACTATTGTCTTTGGCTACTTGAGTTTATTATTTTCCAGACAGCCTTACATTTATTATTTGAACATCATAATTTTGTTAACATTGTAACTTCTCTTAGCATTAATTATTGCATGTTTCTAATCGTTTCATTCCTGAACATTGACTGTCTATATTTTTCAATTCCAAAACTCAAATTTCATTTTTTTAAGGAGACTGTAACGCAACATTACATTGGTTTTCATTTTAGCTAGTACAGTCATTGTTATTTTTACATGTTTTAAGTTTGTCATTATTGATTTTTACTTTACATTTTCTTAAAGGAAAACTACATTCATACATATTTATTCGCCATAAAATTTTTTCCAAAAATAGAATCTGCAGAATCTAAAAAACCGTACGTAGGCCTCAACAACAAATCAGTCCAATTACAATAAATAGGAACATTGCTCAAATTTAAAACTTTTAAATCTGTTATTGGTCTTGATACAATAATTTTGGATGCCTGACATTTATTACATTTTTCCAGTACGCAGACCCTAGAAAATAAAAAAAAAATGTTTTTTTTGTAATTAGGCCTATCAATAAAAAAAGGCACTTTTCTAAAATTTTAAATTGAATGTCAATAATTGCATGCATCCTATGATTAAAAACAATTGATTCTGTGAAACTTCTGAAATGGGTCTACATATTGCCAGCATCACTTTTTCTAAAATTTGACTATGCCATGCAAAAATTTTTTTTGAAACTCAAAAAATAAAAAATTTTTTGTCAAATTCCAAAAATGTTTCTCCCTTAAAGATATTGTCATGGGGCTCATTGTAACTACAGGTTTATTTTACTCGCGCTTGACCCAGCGTCTCTCACGTCTCCCTGGATTTCATGGAGTTGGAATAATGTTAACCCAGGTCAGATGGAGTTGTACTCTTAACGGGCGAAGGAAAACGTTTTACTGCGTGCGTGCATTTCTTTTTGTGATAGCCAAACTAGCAGAAGTTATCTGGAATATAATAGAGAATGAAGAATTATCATGTACGAAATAATTACATTCTGCTGTAAATAACACCATAACACGATTCTGTCATCATTGGAATAATAAGTTATTCTCATTCATATCACTACGAACGTTAACAGACCATGATGTAGCAGACTAGCGCGAAAACGTCTAGCAGACGATTGGCCCCCACAACTCTACCTCGCGAGGTGGAGTGGCGGGAGCATGACCTACTTGACCTGGAGGCGCTTCAACTGGCGAGTAAAACGGACCCCCGCCATATTGTTTCCGGTAAGTAAAATGCCTAGGAGTGTCCCAAGAGCTGAAAGAGCACAAAGAGACGCCAGGTCAAGGCGAGTAAAACAAACCTTATAACTCACCGTAATTCAATATAATAGTTAGCCTACAAAATAAAAAAAAATCAATGCAATACCGTTAAATAGTTTTGAAGTACCACTCATTTTAAAAATATAAGTTTTCCTCACTTTCAAAATTTTGGCCAAACTTTAAAAGGCTATATGAAGAGAAATAAATGTTTGGAGCTGAAATCCTTTTAGAGTACTTCTTGTCTCCACTGGTTGTAACTCCTGTAATTTTTTAAAGCTAATAATGTGATGGTGACCTGGCACATGTTCTTGCGAACTGCCTGAATTGAGGTGGAATGGCTCAGCATCAACTGGAATCTGCAGGATATTCAACTCCTCACAAACCTCTGGTCCGTTTATTATTTTTAATTATTAAGTTTTATTTGTAAGTACTGCCATTTTTGGCCACTTTTTGAAATTTTTTTTCATAACTTACTTCCAAACAGGTTAATACAGTATATTACATTAAAATTTTGAATTTTTTTTGCATACATTAATACAACATAATTGCATAATTTTATCAAAATCGGAGATGGAAAGGTTTAAACCCTGTGTCGAATTGACCTGGACTGACAACCCCTTGCAATAGGGCATGTTCACAAAAACGTACCCTAATGCTAAAAATTGATCAAAGATCATTACAATTTTGTATAATCAGAATATATTGAGCGTAGCTGGAACTTTGACCTAATCTCGCTTGCTTAATACTTGCCTCACCTAAGCACAAGACTATCAACTAGTATCAGTCTTCTCTTTGAATAACTTATCGATACTTCTTTGAAAGGAAAAATAAACAGTTAGCACATTTCTATGACCAACTCAATATTTGGTTTGACAAGAGAACTGTGTGAAGTTAACTGAAACTTAACTTAAAATGTTTAATTTGAACTAGGAAGGCTACATGTTTCAAACAGCAATATGCCAACTGTCCAGCAACAACCCCTGGTATTTAGGTACCCAAAATTTTAGATTTTGTTTAGTTGAAACTGATAATTAGAGGTACGTAAATTTTGCAAATACATTCCAGGTCAGGTTGAACGCCAAAAATATAGATATATAGTGTGATTAGCTGGTGGGTATCACGAAACGCATTTGACTACTGCAAACCAGTAGTAAATGAGAAAATAATTCATAGAGCTATCGCTTGTAATGTTGTAAGCCAATGAATAATCAACTGTAGGCTATCCAGAGCGTGTACAGGACTGAGCAATCTAGGCTACTTCCAGATGAATCCGCGAAATTGACATACCTCTACTGATAATACAAGTGAAAAAAATTCAAATTTGAAGATCACATAAGAAATGTAATTCTGCCGAACTGGTATATTAATCTACACATTGCTGTTCACTGTAAGGAGATCAATTTTGAAGATCATATAAAAATGTTATTGAAAAAAAAAATTATGGCTTTAAATGTTTACCATACAGCACAGTAATACCTAAGACTGTGTTTTTATCAAGCTAAGTTACAGTACCAAATTGTGAAAATCTACAAATTAGCTGAATGGAAAAAAAATAAGGCTTACAGAAGTGCTCACATTACAGTGGACAGTTCTGTACAATGTCTTGTCTAAGATACAGCAGATTAAGATGAATGAAATCACTGATAGACACATGGCACAGTGTAAGTGAGAGATTGCTTATCACAAGAGGGAGAGGTTACGTCCGGTGTGTCACAGGAAATTGTGCTGGGCCCCTTGTTGCTTATATTAACTCCAAACATGGGTTTGGGGGAGAATGGAAAAATAAGATTGTTTGCTTGTAGCTACGATTTATATGTACCCATCTCGCTGTCCATATTTGTAGGACTAACTTCTCCAGCTCCGGCACATCCAAGTCAACATATTGGTCTCACTCTACTGTTGCATACTCTTATGCCTCTTCGTACACTGCAGTATTAACACCCTTCAATACCCTTCCCAGCCCTCCCAACGCTCTTCTTCCTCGAGACACCGCACTCTCTATTTGCCTTCTCCACCCTAAGTAACCCTGCAACAGTACCTCAAGGTACTATATTCTGACACTATTTCTATAGGCCTATTCCCATTTATATACTTCAGTACGGTACTACTAGTAATCTTTCTCCCATGTAATCTTAACAATCCTTGTCTCTCACATTATTTTCATTTCGTACTCTTCAGTTCACAATAGGTAGTATCTTATCAGTGTCATCCTGCAACTTGTTCCCTCCAAAGCCATGTTTTTTTCCATGACTGTAAACAAGAGACCCAGCACACTTCCCTGCGCAACCCTGATGTAACCTCTCTCTCTTTCTCTTGATATAATGAATTTTCCAATTTTAGATTCTGTGAACATAGCCTATGCTTAAATTACAACAGTGTGCTAAAAAAATGTTTTCCTGTACTTAAACTTTCACCAGGATAATATAGCTTAGACACCTACAAGACAAAATGTTTTCCATTTGTGTCAATTTGTTATGCATGTCTCCTACTATGTGCAAAAAAATCAGACTGGAACAAAGAACTATCCTAGTGTTTTAACACAAAATACACATTTAATTTTTAGATCACACAAGTTACTAATAATCTTCGTTGAGAAGGCAACGCATGTTGGCACGTGGGTTTTGGATACGTTAATATCCTACAGTCAAATGAAATTTATATGAACACTTTAAACTTAATTAAGTACAGCATAATAAGGGTCGAAGAACAAACTTGCTCAAAATGCCACCAACTGAAACGTCAAGTGAATACTGTAGGCTACCAGTCAGAAATGTGATAATTATTGCGCAAACAGCCTACATACAGTTATGCACTGTGCAACAGCAGTGTCTCGAATTTAAGTCAAAATTTCCAATGACTAGCAAGAGAACAAGTTACCTGTATAGCAACTCACTACAAAATGGGCTAGGCCTAATCTACTTAAATCAGTTCAGTGTCCTGATATTTTAATGGACTTTAGTATAAATCATAAAATTCATTTTAAGCCCTGCACTAATAAACCTAACAGTAAATTAAAAAATAATTTGAAGGTTGCATGAAATAATTCATGCTGACAATTGCTATAGAGTCTAAATAACCAAAAACATATATATTAAAAAGTTGTCCTTCCATGCAAATAAGAAAGATTTCTTGGAAAAAGTTTTCTAAGGTGTTAAAAAATTAAAATGTACACACGAGAATACTTGTTGGTGTTTACTTACATCTTCAAAAACTGAACCAACATTTGCAGTAACCAACAACACAGGTGTTGATTTTTCGGTCATTTTAATACTTGCAAATCGGCCACTCTCTACAATAGTTTTTGTTTATAAAGCCTACTAAAATGCACATTCTGTGAAAAGAGGCACACACAGCAGAAATTTTTGTGCTGAAGTACCTCTCGCATCTTTTTGGTGTTTGCAAAACAAACCAATAGCTGCCCGGAATATCGTCATCTAAGCCACGCCTACTTTGCAGACGTCAATGGAGACACGGGTAAAACGTGAGTTCTATTAAACGAATCCATGAGCTGAATAAGTATTGATTTAGTACAAATTATGTTAGTAAGGTTTATTTTTTATAAAAAATACTTTTAGCTTCAAATAAATAGTAATATTTAAGTCATTTGGTTGTTTATATCTATTCAATAAAGATTGATTGTTAGGAAATTCACATTCTTCTGGAATTATTTCCGTTCACTAAGTATCCACACATTCACAAACGTAAGAAATACAAAAATAACTAGCAGACGTAAAGAAAAGATATTGTTTTTATACATTTGTTACATGTGCTCGCTCGTGCGTTGCTTGTAAAGATATCGTCGACACTAGTGTGGCCTAAAATTATGTGCTAGTTCAAATGCGGTAGTGATAAAATTATATGTAAACGGAAGCCGTATTTCAACTTCATCAAATTAGGAACAAATGCAATGTGTATCATATTTATAACTGTCGCAATTCTTAATTTTCACCTCACTGCATCAGAAAATGTACATATGACCAAAGTATTTATATTGCCTATAGAACCGGAGATCTTTAATTGGACAGAGAAAGGTATTTGTATTTTGAGAAATAGCATAAACCTAAATGCTTATAATTTATTTGCTTTTTTTAAATCCAATCTAGAAGATCCCAAAGTAGCCTTAAGGGCTTGAGTTGTAGAGCATGAGCAAGGCAAGACAGTAAATATGTAATATACAAGGTTATGCATGCAATAATGATACAGTTTTATAACATGATAAACAGAAATAGTACTGCACAATACGAACATTTATAACCATGCATAAGAGCAAACTAATGCTCTTACTTAATGTTATATGTCAATTAAACCGACAATTTTAATAATAGCTGAAACATGGCTTAGTTACAATGATACGTCTAATTTTAACATAGAAGGATATGAAGGAATATTTGTTTGTCGTAAGACAGGTTTAGGTGGTGGACTCGCCCTATACATCAAAAATAAACTTAAACATAAAGTACTTAATAGATATGATGATGACCACTTTTCAGTGTGGATAGGAGTTTTTCCTGAAAACAATAACAAAAAGGTAATTGTAGGTGGCTATTATAGACCCCCACAGTCAAAAACAGAAACATTTTTGGAAACTTTAGAAAGTGAATTAAATACCCATAAAGGTGAAACTGTATTGACTGGAGATATTAATTTTGATCATATAAAAGAGTGTGCAAATTATAAAATGTATGAATTAGTATATAAATTTCAAGGTTTTACTCTCAGTAACAATATTTACCCTACAAGCTAGTTACTGATACAACGAGCACCCTTATTGACCATGTCCTGACCAGGATAACCAATAAACCTGTGAATGTGGCAACTATTGACGTAAATAATACACTGAGTGACCATACCATGTTATGGGTCAGTCTACCCTTTGTATGTAGTATACAAACTAATAACTATAACAAAAGATCAAATATAAACTATAACCAAGTACTCAGCAAGATAAAGGACCTTGAAACTAAAGCCCCTATGCTTAGTAATGATCCTAATAATATGCTTAACCTAATTCTAGATACTGTCAAAAAAGAAGTTAACTTGGCTTCTACCAGTATGTACTCATAAAATAAGGTTAAATACAATAGCTCCTAGGTCACTCCTGAATTAAGAAAATGGGTTTCAGATAGAGATAAGTTATACAAAAAACAAAAAAAAAACCTTATAATGCTATAATTAAACAGAGTTTAAAAGATTTGAATAATCAAGTAACTTCACTTAAAAGGAAATGTTTGAGAACTTACTATAATTATGTTTTTTTTGCAGTCCTCTGGGAATTAAAAAAACACATGGAGGAACATTAACAAAATTCTTTGTAACAAAAATACCCAAACACTTAATATCAATAAAAATGGTGTTTATCTTACTGACTCGATAGATATTTAACTCATTGTGTGAACACTTCACAAATATTGCTATTAATCTATCTGCATCCATTCCAAACTACCCTGAAGATAATTTGAACAAGTTTAAAACCCTCACTATGAATGATACAACATTGCATTTACCCGGATGCACTAAAAATTGCTAAAATCCTACCTATATTTAACTTAAAGGTGGAAATGCTGTTGAACAAGGCAATTATCGCCCAATATCTGTATTGCCTATCATAAATAAAATATTTGAAAAATTAATACACAAAAGGTTGTCCACTTTTTATCACAAAAATTGCTTCTTTTATTCTGGTCAGTGTGGTTTTTGTAGTTCTTACAATACAGGTCAGGCCTTACTTAATGTAGTAAACAAGATACAAAATTCCATTGATGATGGTGGCTATTCAATTATACTATCATTAGACTTGTGTAAAGCATTTGATATGGTGGATCATGACCTGCTCCTAACCAAACTAGAGTATAGTGGAATCAGGGGCATTCCCATTGGATTTACTAAAGAGTTATCTAACTAATAGAGAACAATATGTTGAAGTAAATGGTGTCAAAAGTAAAAATCATAAAATCATCAAAGGGGTCCCCCAGGGCAGTGTCCTTGGCCCACTCCTATTTCTTATTTATATTAAGTTAATGACCTGTGCAAACTTCAACTAAATGGTGATTTACAGCTATTCGCAGATGATGCAATTATATTCTATAAACACAATAACAATATAGACCATACCTTATCTATGCTTCAACATGATCTGGATTTAGTTAATGAGTTTTTTAGACTTAACAAATTAATGTTCAATCCTAATAAAACTTCCTTTACTATCTTTCAGTCAGCTAAGTTTACCCAAAAGTATAGTGTTCTACCAAAAGCACAGAATAATCCAATCTTAGAAACTGAATCCTTAAAATACCTCGGTCTTATTCTTGACTAACACCTATCCTGGAAAGAACATTGTAACTTTGTGCTAAAGAAAGTGTTACCAGCCGTTGGTGCACTTAAAAGACTGCATGTACATGGAGTATCAACAAGAATTAAACTGCTTGTCTACCATTCATTAATCCATAGCCATCTCCAATACCTATGTCTGGTCTGGGGTACTACGTTGATAAGTGTTCTTAGACCTCTGCAAGTTGCTCAAAATAAGGCTCTAAAATTAGTTTTTGATTTACCCAGAACCTATTGCTCCAAGGATTTATATTGTGAGAATAAAATATTACCTATAAGGGGTCTTTATTTATCTAATATCTTAAATGAAATTCACCTAATGATAAAGAATGGTAAGCTTAAGAAATAATTAATGCATCCATATCACACTAAAAGGGTAAACCATCTTACTTTAAGGCGCTTTAATTCTAAATATGGCCTCTATGCACTCTATTTTACTGGCTTTAAATATTACAATTCCATTGCTAATAAGGTAAAAGAAATCAACCATACAAAATTATTCAAAAAGGAAATAAAAAATTGGACCCTTACTGCCATTGAGGACTGGAACTCCATATTATCAACATGACTGTGTCTAGAGTATTGTATGGAGAAAGTAACTATTTTTAGTCAGCCTCTGCTACTGGGCCTATAATGTGTTCTGTTTTGTAGTTTTCCTTTTGACTTGTAAATTTCATTAAATTTGATGTTTATACTTAAAAAAAAAAATTGAAATTTGTAGTGTTTGTTCGTTGTTAATGATAAGTTACTGATATATTACAGTCTGCTTTTGTACAGCAGTGTATGTATGATTCACACTAGTAGTCACATTCTTTTGACTTTCTGTTTGATTAATATTCAAGTTTGTGCAATACAAATAGAATAATTTTGATAGTGTTTATGGGTTTAGTTTGCTATACAGATAATTGATAGCCTACTGTCGGTTTGTACTATATGTTTGATACACCAGTATTCACATTCTATTTTACTTTTATTCAATAATCTTAAGTTTGTACATTAAAATTAGTAATTTTTTTCTTCTCCTCTTTCTCAGTATTTAGAGGTTTGCTTTGTAATGATACTGTCATGATACAGACTGTGTATGAACAGTATGTATGTTACACTAGTTAACACTTATTTAATCTTAATCTTAAATCTTATTAAGTTTGTATGTTAAAGCTAGTAATATTTTCAGTATTTATTGGTAAATTTTGATATCATACTTTCTGTGTAAGTACTCTGTGTATTTTAAGTTACACTAGTACACATTTTCTTTTGACTTACTCAATGCACTTATCCAAAAGCTGCTGCACTTAAATTTTGTAATTTCCTAGTGTTTGTTGTGTGATTTGAACTGGTACTGATATGATTCTGCCTATGTATGTACCATAATGTAAAAATGTTATATTAGTATTCACAGTCATTTGACATTCTGTTTCCCTAAAGTTTGTGAATTAACTTAGATTTTTTTTTTTGTATTTTTGTTTTAATGTGATACTGTAAGTGTATGAACTGTAACTTATGTGTAATACTCTTATAATCACAATGTTTTGTTTTTATATTTCATGAACTAATATTGAAGTTGAGTTAGACTTTTTTCGTATTTAGAGTTAACTATGTTACTATTTGTATATGTACTGTATGTATGTTACATTAGCATTCTGAATTTTGATTGTTGTTATTTATTTTTTTTACTGATTTCAATTTTAAAGTATGTTACTGCCTGCTAGCTAGTATTCCATTATGACGGTCTCCGTCTAGAGCAATCATTTGCTCAAGGAGGCGTTTGATTTTTTTTTCTCTTTATTTTGATTCTATTATTCTGCTTGTGAGTGTACTTGTGGTCTGTAGCTTAATTTATGAATGTTCTTTTCCTTGTTGTAATAACGATATTGAATTTATATATTGCAACATATTGTAAAAAAGACTTTTGCAAGTACAAATAAAATTTAAATTTAAATTTAACATAATCATTCAGTCGGTCAACTAGCTTCCAAGTAACACAATCCGTATGAAACTAAAACAATGGACAACTGCCTCATCTTTTATGTATGATGCTAAAGTAGGTACTGTTTATACTTAGCACCCCTTTATTTTGCATGTGTTCAGTTACATTTTCATTATTCCTTTTAGTGTACTAATGCAAAGTTAAGTGGCACAGTAGTAAAATACTAGGTCAATACATAGTCTACATACCTATTTAAAAATTTTCGTGTTTTTTTGTCAGGAGAAATAAATATTAGAGGCAACTTTGTTAAATGCTTCTGTGCAGTCAGATTGGTTCTTTCAGTAATAAATTTTTTATTTAGGCTACATATCAACTTCATAATATGCCCTAGTTATTTATTTATACTTCTGTTGACCCCTTACACGAGTAAAACTCAGGGGTATAGAATTACTCAAGTTACAATTTTTACATAACAGTGTAAAAAAAAAAACTCTTATAATTACATATTTCAATGACATAAAACCAAATTCAAACATAATCATTTTATATCACAATAATGTCAGGTAATTAACATTATTTAAAAAAACAGATACTAATTAAAACACAACAGATTCCAAGCTTATTTTCCAAGTGAATTAAAAAATTTATTAATTTCTCCACAATCATAAAAACACTGGCCATCAACTAAAAAATGCAATAATTTCATAAGTTTTTAAATATTTTTTTTATTAGTAATATTTTTTGGAAGCTTATTATATAGCATAAGTCCTGTGTAGTAGTATCCCTTCTCAAACTTTACAGTACGTTGTACTGTTGTCAATTTATAAGCATTTCTTGTATTATGTGTGTGTTGATCTTCATTTATACTATACCACTGAATATTTTGTTTGGTTGATTTTAATATATTTATAAGATATTCAGTAAAAAAGGTTGGAATTTTATGTAGTTTAAATAATTGTCTACATGAGCTATATTTAGATACATTTCAGATTATTCTAATAGCTTTTTGATGTACTCTAAAAATCTTCATACTTTTATTTTAATTCTATAGCCTACCGTATTTCATATAACTGAATGATGAAAGTATGCAAAATAAATTAATTTCAAAGTTTTTTCATCTACCAAATTTCGCAGCATTCTCAACATATTGCAAAAATATGTTTTTTTTTCTAGAATAGTTATATGATTGGACCACTTTAACTGATCATCAATATAAAGGCCTAAAAATTTAATATTACCAATTTCATTTATTGAAGTATTATTATATGTTGTTAGTACTGTAGGTAACTTAGTTCCAGCTGTTGTGAATTGCATGAAGTTTGTTTTTTCAATATTTAGAACTAATTTATTTTCTTCAAACCACTTTGTAATGGTATCCATCACATAGCCTATTTACTTTCAATCTGCAATGATTCCATATTTTTTCCATTAACAATTATGATGGTATCATCAGCGAAAAGTGTGATTTTCCCAATATCCATTACATTAGGCAAGTCGTTAATATACAATAAGAAAAAAACAGGGCCCAAGATACTTCCTTGTGGCACACCAGTATGAACTTTTTCCCAGTTTGATCATTTATATCCAAATAAGTCTGTTAATTGTACACATTGGTACCAATTACTAAAATAAGTGTTGATAAGATTATATGCCATCCCTTTAATTCCATAAAATCCCATCTTTTCCATTAGGATCTTATGATTTACAAGGTCGAAGGCCTTAGATAGGTCACAAAAATTCCGTATACAAATTCACCCTTATCCAAGGCATTTAAGATATTTTTTATAATCTGTGAAATAGAGGTCATGGTAGATTTTGATCTCTGAAAGCCACTTTGTTCATTACAAATAAGTTTATTTAATATTAAATAAACTTCTAATCTTAAACATATTACTATTTCATATATTTTTGAAAAAACTGGCAATAAACTAATTGGCCTATAGTTATCTATATTACATTTATTGCCTTTTTTATATTTAGGTATTATTTTTGGATACTTAAGTCTATCTGGAAAATATCCATATTTAAATGCTTGATTTATTAAAATAGTTAGGGGAAAAAGAATATTTTTACTAGATTCTTTAATTATGTAATTTGAAATTCCATAAATATCTTGAGATTTTTAGTTTTTAGTTTCTTAATTAGGCCTACTTTTTCATTTGTTGGATATAAGATAAATTCTTTACCTGTACTATTTTTTTTATTTATATAACAACTATGTCTATTTGAAATATTACAACTAATATTTAATTTGTCAATTAATTTTTTTACTAACATTTATAAAATGAGTACTAAACAGATTAGCTATTTCATCATAGGATGTTACTATTTTATTATTTATATTCAGTTCTATATCAACATTGACTGATTCTTTTCCTTTTCCTAATTGTTTGTTTATGATTTTCCATACTTCTTTACTAGTTCCACATTCCTGAATTTTTTTACTAAAATAAATTTTTTTGCTAACTTTATTATATTTTTTATAAATTCTTCTATAATCAGTAGGCTATAATAGTTAAGAAAATTTAAATTTTTATTTGTTTTACTTTCCCGATGCAGTTCTTTAATTTTATGACTAGATTGTATTATACCCTTTGTAATCCAATTGGTGCTACAATTTTTTTTTTTGTTTTTATTTAAGTTTTTAATTTTAGTTTTGTAGGGAAATGCTTACTCAAAATATCTTAAATATGTATTTAAAAATTTTTCAAAATTAGTATTTATGTCATTATTATTAATTAATAGTGGCTAATTAATACATGAAAGCCTTTTATTAAATAATGCTATGCTTGTATCATTCATATGTCTGATACCTCTATATAATTTATTATGTATACATATATTTTCTTTCCCTAGTAAACTTTCCATTAATTGTGCACAATGGTCAGATAAGCAAGGATCATAATTTAAAACCTTTACATTCATGTCAGATTTATATAATACATAATCTATTGCAGTTGCAGTTTTTGAGCTTTGTCTTGTATAAGCATCTACTTTATTCACTAGATTATAGGTATTAATTATATTAATTAATTCATGTTTATAACTGTTATCACTTCTATAATGTTAAGATCTCTACATAAAATAAAATTTTTACTAAAAAATTTTTTAAATGCAACATTTAATAGAGTGTCTAATATCCTAAAAAATGTAACAAGATCTCCAATTGGAGGTCTATACACTGACAATAGAAATAAGTTTATCGAGTTTAGTGCAAATTTAAATATAAACATGAAACAAGTCACATCCAGTAGTTCTTGGTAGTCAAAAATAAGAGCAAATAGTCTACCATATAAAAACATTGCATAATACCAGCTGCTAACTGGCTCAATTTGTTTGTTACCAACATACTATTTCCAACTGACAAAACTACTTAGTCAGGTACAGTAAGTATAACGAAAAATAGCAAAATAGCAGTGCACAAGTTATAAAACATTGTAGTGTGAAAACTTTTTATAAATTGTTAACATACAAAAAATTTTTCAGTGTAAGTTGACGCCGTGTCCGGTGAGAGTGCGGTAGGAACGGAGCTGCGTCGGAATGCTCTGGGCGCCACCCGGTTAAGCGTGTAGCCGGGAACACGAGGCTCGATGGGTCATGGTCTGTTCGTGCCGGCGTGCCCCTCTCTCACCTGGCGAGTCGAAACAGCTGCGTATCGGAAAAAACAGGGAGGACCTGGAGAAAACTACACCTTACATGGACACTTATGGGGCGCTCCACACCCCCATACCTTAGGGCCTTAAGCGAGCCAGTTCCAATGGCGAAACAAAGTAAAACACTGGGCCGGATAGTTGCACACGCACGTTACGTTTCTCGCTGGATGAATCAGAATCCTGAAACACACCACGTCTCTCTCGTTCTGTCCGTCGCGGTCGCTGCATCAAGGCTGCCTTCTTCATGCCCTGGTAAAGGGAGGGGTCAGCAAAGCCATGTATCCTGCACTGGCAGATGGCCGGGATGGCAGGTGTCACACATTGGTGTCAAGTTCACACATGCCCTGCCACCTTCACTGATCTGCCACACACACACTCTGCGAACACCTGCCGCGACCAGGTGCAACTCCACCTGGCATGTGGCCTGGTACGACGACAAAGTATAGCCAGTTTATACATTTGATTACTCTAAAAAATTTACATCAGATGCAACAATGATATTGTAGAGTATTCAGGTCAAGTAGATGTTGTACAATAAGTTTATGCGTGTTAAATAATTTATGTTGTATTCATAAAGAAATTGGGGAGTAAAATGTGATTATAAAACACAAAGTAGGCTATATTTAGTTAATGAACACATTACATATGGCGACGAGGATTGTGTTACCTACGTTTAGAGTGCAAGTACAGATAAAGAAGTACCGGTAAGGGTTACTAACAGTTCACTGAAAAGCAGTACAATGACTATAGCAGAATGGATATAGCAATGGAAATCCAAATGCGTCATTTTGATATGCACTCAGATTGGGAAATATTCTGTGCACAGTTGAAGCAGTATTTCATTGTGCATGACATCACACAGGACGAAAAGAAGAAGGCATTTTTGTTGAGTTGTTTAACAGAGGATGGTTTTAAGTTAATTACTAATTTATGTGTACCATGTGAAGCTGGAAATAAAACATTTGATGAATTGGGGAAGATTATAACTGAGCTTTTTCCTCCAGTCAAGACAGTGGCGGAATTAAGGGGTGGGGGGGCGGAGGGGGCGACTGCCCCCCCCCCTAAGAACCTGTTGTGTTTTTTTTTTCGTGTGGTAAATTTTTTAAATAAATACAGAAGAAGCATTACATTTTTACAATTAAATATTTGTTAATAATATTCATCTACGCAAATAGACTCACAAATGCCTTAACACTCATATAATATGTACATTTTATGTGAACATAACTGCAAAATTCAATATTGCTAAACAACTTTTTCCCTTCTCTCAAGCTCCTTTTTACGTAAGCGAGATTCATTCTTGCTCGAAAAGCGCTGTATGCTGTGCTGAAGTGAGGATATAGTTCCTGTTTTTTCTCTTGGCTCGTGACATCTAATTTCAGTATAAATTTTTTAGATTCAATAAAGCTGTTGGTTTTCATTGGGCGTATGTTCCTGTGACATGAGGCTTTTGAATAAGGAAAGAGATTTTGATTATCACTTAACAGCTAGGTATTTTGGGCTTATGCTTGTGATGGGTGACATGATATGAGTATGCCGCAGCACCGGAATGAAGGACGAAGTAACCGGAATATCCCCGAAAGAATACGTTGACCAGCAGAACCAAATTTATTGCAAAATTTACCAGGTCGCACGTTTTTCGAGAACTAACACAACCAAAAAGATTCGTCTAAGCAGAATATTAAAATTGTTCTTAATTTGTGATGACCTAAAGTTTTGTGGTGTACAGTGTGTGGAGTAATAGGAAGACGGCAAGTTCAGTTTAAGCCAGGTAGCAAGCTCTCACTGTCCTCCCGTGGCATGATCGTTATTGTGCAAGGTTTGTCGGTTTTGCACTTGTGATTATACACCTGCTAGTCTGAGCAATACGTAGCTAAATTACGTCGAAGGTAACCATGGCGTCGTCAGTGGTCTGCCGCCCTAACTTGCGACGCTTTGCAATACTTCTAAAATAACCGGTCCGAATACCGCAACTCGCAGGCGTCCCGACGCATAAATTGAAAACACCTGCCAGTGTATCCCGACCCGTCGATCTCTTGATTCAACACCGTCTCTGGAAAGGCGTCCGGCGCCTGAACTGGCTCCCTGGGTTACACGCCCGTCGTTATCTGCGTCTCAACGCCGTCTTCCGCGGCTCAAAAAGGTCTGTCCAAAAATATGTCAACAATCTAGCCATGCTCATGTTTGGCGCCAACTTCCCTGTTGCTTGCCCTGCAGACGTTGATTCAATTGGGCCGATCAGGAGACAGCTTCCGAAAGATAGCCCCGCCCCTCGAGGACACTTAACTTCCTGCCACTACCATATCTATTACATTATTATTTAATTTCATTTAGCTGCACTTTGACAAATACTCTACGTGTTTATTTATTCTTAAAATTCCTCACATTCAAGTTATTGTAACTATTTAAGATTAGTATCTTAAACATAATAGGCTGGCTTTCCTCTCCTCCCGCCCGGTAGTTTTGGGGGTTACATGAGCGTTAGTGGGGACGAGAAGGCCCAGACGCTTGCACCTGCTGTTTCCATAAACACAAATTGTATACATTTCTGTTTTTCCTAAATAAAATTCTGTACATAGAGAATATCGGCATCCTGACACGATGACTAAGAGAATGAATCGTCGCATGACATGTTTGTTATTATATCTGTAATTTATTATAATTTCTTATAGTTGATGGCTGTTACTTCTTATTAATTGGGGTGGTGACCACATGGCACGCCAGAATTTTTTATATCAGCACAAAAAAATTTCCCTTTACAAGCATAATTAATCGTAAAAAAATATAACCATTTTTTGAAAGAAGTATATTCAAATTTTTGGCTTGGAAACTCCTGAAATAGCACCATTTTGCACCTACAAATCTAAATTTTTTTTACATCAACACAAAGAATTTCTCTTTCCAAGCATAATTTATCGTAAAAAAATATAAAAATTTTTTGAAAGCTGTATATTCAAATTTTTAACATGGAAACTCCTTAAATAGCACCATTTTGCACCTAAAAATCCAAATTTTTCTGTGGGAGGACCCCCGAACTCCCCCACTTTTCGTTTGTGGGGTGCGAATGTATACTTCATAAGGCATACTCTCCGCCTCCCTTAAGATAAGTGCTTAAATCCGCCACAGAGTCAAGAGTATTTTTGCTTACAGATTTGTATTTTATAATGCATATAGGGAACATACTGAATCTGTTAATGATTGTACGCAAGACTTTGTTTGCTGCCATCAACATGTGAATTTAAAGAATCATTAAATATGTCTCTTAGAGATTGTTTTATTATGGGCCTAGGTGAAGGGGCAATTAGAGATAGCCTATTTGAAGAAGAGGAAACTACTTTGATACTAAAGAAGGCAATGGATATAGCTAATGCCAAGGAAACAGCAAGATATCAATGTGATTTACCTGTGAAGAGTGAACCAATCCGTTTCGTGAAGACACTAAGTAGGCCTATTAAACAGTATGCAGTTAAGTAGATGCCAAAAGAAGCTAATTTTGTATCACGTAAGCAACCATGTGAAGTTTGTGGCAAAAATAATAATGTGGCCAAGAATTGTCGATTTAGAGATTATTATTGTAACAATTGTAAGGGTCATTTAAAGGCAGTATGGTCTATCTCACATAAGAATTCCTTATTTTGACAGTTCACTTCTGGGAGCTTTGTGTGTAAACAGGATTGTGGAGACAGTGCTTTTCCAGAGGAAGCCAGGTAGGTTAAAAGCTCCAAAGAGAAATGTTAAAATATGGAAAAGTTACACGAGACAGACTATATGTGCAAAGCCCAGTACATTTAGCAAAAATAAAGTAACTTTCATAAAGAAGGCATACTTGTAGAGGAACCTTTATACTATTTGAAGAAAGGGCATAAAAGCAGTAGTAATGTGGATGAGTTCAAACTGGTATTGCAACTTAATGGTAAAGAAATAGTATTTGAAATTGATACATGAAATAGTCAAACAATATTGCCTCTGAAAGACTGTAAGTTTTTACAGATATCAATTTGGAACCAGTTAAAACATGCTTAATTACGTTGTCGTCGTACCAGGCCACAGGCCAGGTGGAGTTGCACCTGGTCGCGGCAGGTGTTCGCAGAGTGTGTCAGTGGCAGGTGTGCGCTGGTTGATAATGGCAGATGTGGGATACTTGAGTGTGTGTGGAGGATCAGTGACTCTGGCAGGGCATGTGTGAACTTGACACCGACGTGTGACGCCTGCCATCCCGGCCATCTGCCAGTGCAGGACACATGGCTTTGCTGCCCCCTCCCTCTACCAGTGCATAGAAGAAGGAGTCTGGAAGCAGCGGCCGCGACGGACGGAACGAGAGAGACGTGGTGTGCTTCGTGACTCTGATTCGTCCAACGAAAAACGTAACGCACGTGTGCAACTATCCGGCCCAGTGTTTTACTTTGTTTTGCCATTTGGAACTGGCTCGCTTAAGGCCCTAGGGTATGAGGGTGTGGACCGCCCCATAAGTGTCCATGTAAGGTGTAGTTTTCTCCAGATCCTCCCTGCTTTTCCCGATCCGCAGCTGTTTCGACTCACCAGGTGAGAGAGGGGCACGCCGGCACGAACCAACCACGACCCATCGAGCCTCGTGTTCCCGACTACACGCTTAACCGGGTGGCGCCCAGAGAATTCCGACGCAGCTCCGTTCCTACCTCACTCTTACCGGACACGGCCTCAATGTATTCTGATCATACAATACAACCTATTCGGAAAATCAAAGTACAAGTTCAAAAAGATCACATACATCTTTCAAGTATGGAAGTTCTTGTAGTAGACAGCCAGGGCCCTCCCTTGTTGGTAAATAAATGGTTTAGATGCTTAGGTTTAAAATTTGAGAACAAAGGAAACACTAATATTTCTGAAAGAAATTGAGCCCGCTTCTAGCAGACACAGTAATAACAGGCTGCTAATCTTGGCATTGCTAAGCATCGACCAAGTCTCAGTGCCACTCACCAGTACCCTTCCCATTAGAACACACATTTAAGGTACGACATCGACACAGGGTTCTCAAAACTACCAATGATGTAAGACAGACCTTAGCAAGACAATTTTATATAACGCACGATACCATACAAACTCAGACAAATAGGTGTATACAGGATATTATCTCCACTGAGAGATTTATACAGATTTACGTTACAAGATTAGGCTGAAAAATACAAATCTGCTGTGGCCGACACACGCGCGCCACTTTATTCCGCCAAAAATTAAGGCAGGAACCAATCCCAAGTCGTACAGGTCTCGCGGCCGCGACAGCACACCCTCGACGTGTCATTAACGAAAACGATCACAAAACCAAACCTAACTGAAAATACGCGGAAAATAGAAACACAAAACTTAATTAAACGAAAAAAGAACTTACCGATGACACGGCTCAGGTGTGGCACCGCGGTCGCAAGCAAAACACAACCGCCCCAGAACGGGCCCAGGAGAAGACTTCTTGTCTTGCAGACGTGAGTGTCTGAGCTAGGCACGGGAGGGAGAAGTGGGGGAAGGAGGAGAGAGCGAACATGAACGCATCCGACGGCGGCCGAAGTCCGGGCGGGGAATTCAAACCACTAGTCGCACAGGGCACACGCACCAACTTCCTCCATAGCAACCTCACTGCCAGTCCAAGATATCGTATAACCAACAGATCTTCAGGTGTGGTGAACCGGAGTCGCCGACTCCCGGTACAAAATAAGAGCAAAATAGTGACAGAAACAACAGTTAAACATTTGTCAGATAATGCAGCGGCCGTTTTCTCAGATTCCTAAGGCACTTGTAGCATTGCAGGACAAGGGTTTTTATTTGGTAAATTAATATCTTTTGTGATCGTTATTTTTCTGATATGTTTAAAATTGTAATTTTATTTTAGTGGATTCCGTTCCAGAGGGGGAGAGTAGAGATGCAGTTATTTAGTCCTAAATGTTCTAGATAGGGTGTAATGTTTGTCGTTCTGGCCAGTTGGCCTTGGTAGGAGGCAGTAGCTTTGTTTTCTTTTTTGTTCTAGTTTTTTCCGCAGGAGTTTTGGCGCCGTTTGTTGTTTTAATGCATAGTTTATGATTGTGCCCTAGAGGGTTCTAGATAATGGAACGAATGACAAAGGTCACGCCACCGAGAACCAGCCAATGAGAGCACAGTGTGTGGCACCCCTTTGCCCTTCGTTCTGGAATGTTTTGCCTCCGCCATGTTTGAGAATAAGTCGTGACGCGATCCAGAATGCACTTGCGTGGGGCTGCAGCCCAAAGAACCTTATGAAGTGAAGTTCAGGAGCTGAAATTTAATGTGCACGGGTAGTACCACAGTCTCCATTCTTTACCCTTTCTTTCTGTCAAATTTTAACTCTACAAAATTTGTTTCCGCCCGTGCATGTAGTCCGCTAGGTGCAGAGAGCCAGGATGACTATTCATTCTTCTTCGCCGCGTGTGTATATTCACAGTGTGCCAATTTCTTATCTAATTTAACTGTCAGATTTAGTCTCCCTGCTTTTCTGCTTGTAGTTTTCTGTGAACTGGATCCACAGTGTTAAGACAAACAGTGTATTTTATACCGATGTAAATTGAAAAAATCTAATAAACAAACAGTCTTGGATCTTAGTGAAGTAGGCCCCTATATTATTTCGTGACATTTCTAAATTTTGTCTACAATGCGGCGTAACCTACAAATTTACTGCCAGTTAATTCTAGAGTACTTGACTACGGATGAAGAGAAATGTTCCAGTTTTTATCTCTGCCTTTTTTGGCTGGGTGATGGTCGAGCTAGTGCACTGGTCTAGGTGGACTGGTGTGCTACAACTTGTCGGCCCAAGTGGAGCTTGGGTACTTGTACGAGACGGTAATGTCACAATTTGTTCGCCCATCGTGGGGCGGCTGAGAGAGAGATAACGTTACACACTTTCAACAAGGAAGTAGTTTCATTGGAGCTGAAAGAAATGGCTTCGCCTCAATACAAAAAGTTTAAACCTATTCCAATTTCCATAGAGAATGCAGTAGAACATGAAATAAATCAACTAGTAAAAGAGGGAATACTTATTCCAATAGATTACAGTCAGTGGGGTACCCGTATAGTCCCCATTTTGAAAATAAATCGGGAAGTGCGCATCTGTGGAAATTTTAAGAGGACTTTGAATCTAGTTTTGAAAATTGACCAACACCCTCTACCACGAGTTGAATAGTTGTTTGATATGGTAAGCAAATGTACTATTTTTACGAAATTAGATCTCAAGTATGCATATCAACAAATTCCACTGGATACAGAAAGCAGAGATATAGTAACAATTACAACACACATGGGATTATTTTCTTACGCTAGACTACTGTATGGTGTAGCTTCAGCACCAGCGAAATTTTTAATACTAATGGATTATTTACTTGGAGGCATGGAAGGTGTAGCGTGTTTACTAGATGATGTACTGATAGGAGGTTGTAACCAGGAGGAATTGAATGTCAGAGTAGCTCAAGCGCTAAGAAGTCTCATAGCAGCAGGTCTTACATTAAGTTTAGATAAATGTGAGTTAGATGTTAAATCAATAACATACCTAGGTATCAAAATATATAAGGAATGGCTGCATACCTACTTGTAAGGAGATAGTGGAAGCCATCACAGCAGCACCACGTCTAGTAATGTGTAAGAATTAAAATCGTTTCTTAGATTAGTGAACTGTTATGCCAAATTTATACCAGATATAACTGGGATCTTGTTTCCACTGTATCAACTTTTGTTATCTGACCAAAAATGGGATTGGTCCTAGAAATGTGAAGAAAGTTTTCAAAAAATAAAAAATATAATTATGTCGTCTGTAGTTTTAGCACGTTACGACCCAGAAGCACCTGTGTACCTTACAACTGATGCTTCGGCACTAGGAATAGGTGCTGTGTTAGCACACAGAAGCAAAGACGGTGTGGAGAGGTCGATAGCTTTCACATTGCGTACACTGAAGCCTGCAGAAACAAGGTACTTACAAATAGAGAGAGAAGGATTAGCAATTATAAGTGCTCTGAAAAAAATTAATCAGTATTTATGGGGAAGAAAATTTACATTAGCTAGTGACTGTCAGCCTTTGATAAGGATTATAAATCCCAAGGACATATACCACAGTTAGCAGCGGGTCGTATATAAAGATGGGCTGTGGTTTTGGCTAGCTACGATTTTTCTGTACAATATGTTAAGTCGCAAAATAACGGCACAGTTTTTTTGTCGTGCCAGCCATTATGTAAAGAAACGGAAAGCAAGAAAGAAGAAAATTCAGAGGATGTTTATATCAACTACCTTGAAAATATTAGAGAGGTTACTATTAACCACCAACAAGTAAAATCAGAAGTAGTTAAGGGTAATGGTATTTGTAAAAAAAAAAAAAAAAAAAAAGGATGGCTTGAAAATGTACAAGCCCAGAACTGAAACCTTATTTTGACAGAAAAGGTGAGATATTCATGGAAATGGATTGTCTATTTTGGGGGGCACAAAATAATTATCTCTATTAAACTTTGTAATCAACTGTTGCATGACCTTCATATTTCGCACATGGGGTGGTAAAAATGAAATCATCGGAGAGATCATATTTTTGGTGGCCTAATATTTCAAATGATACAGAGATGCTAGTGAAAAAATTTACACTTTGCATGAGCACCAAAGACAACCCTCCATAAATTGTGGCAAGATCATGGAAATGGCCTAAATCTCCTTGGGAAGGAATACATATGGATTACTGTGGACCAATGTTGTGAAAATATTTTTTGGTAATACTAGATGCACACAGTAAGCGGGTTGAGGTTATTCCCACAACATCAATGTCAGCAACAATAACGTTAAAGCATTTGAGAGAGTTGTTTGCTCATTACAGTATTTGTAAAACCTTAGTCTGTGACAATTATGCCAATTTTACATGCAGTGAATTTCTTACATTTCTAGAGCAGAATGGAGTTAAAATAGTACAAGGAGCACCATATCACCCTCAAACAATTGGAGCTGCAGAAAATTTGGTTATAACTTTCAAACGGGTACTTAAGTGTGCCTTATTTGCCAAATGTTCGCAATGGGAAGTGGCATTGCAACGGTTCTTGTTTAACTATAGCATCACAGAACATTGTACGACAGGGTAGCCTTCTGCTGTTTGGTTTTTTGGTCGAAATCTACGAACACGATTTGATCTAATTCATCCCCCGCCAGTTAAAGAGGTGGTGCAAGTTAAACAGGCTGTGCAAAGGATTAACAGTTTTCAGAAGGGTTATACAGTTTGGACTCGTGACTACAGACATCAGAAACCATCTTGGATTAAAGGAACAGTAACAAATTCCATTAGCCCGAACTTATGTTCAGTGTACATTCTGGAGAAATGTGATAACTGGAAGTGACATACAGATCAATTAAGAGAAGGCGTTAAAGATTCGGAGGAGGAAGTGATATCGGAACAGAATCAGGATGTAGCCTACATTCGTCGGATGAAGAGGAAATTGAATATAGAGAACCCAGTGATAGGTCAGACAGTATGACAAAAAGTGATACCAAAGAAGGCACAGATAAATTTCTAAGGACAAGACGTAAACCAGAGAGGTTAATAGAAGACATGTAGTTATTGTTGAAATCATTTCATTTGAGGGAATGTATTGTGAAGTGTGTGTTATGTGGAAGAGAATGTAGAGTATTCAGGTCAAGTAAATATTGTACTCTATGCAATGTAAATAAGTTGTGTTGTATTCATAAACAAAATGGTGATAAAATGTGATTATAAAACATGATTGACATTACAGAAATAAGAAGTATTAGTGGTTAAATAGTTTTGAAATGACTTTAAAAGTGCTGATTTTATTATGAATGGCTGATACTAATGTTATATTTACAGCTGATTACCGATACCGCTTAGGTACACAACAAGCGGCCATGATCCCAAGGTGACTGCCTTGGTCAAGTGCACTGCACTAGAATGTTTACAACACTGCTGCAGTCAGTTACTATTGCCAATACTACACTCCCTCTTCCATCTAAAACTTCCTTCCTATAAATTCAGTCGATCTGGGGCCTTGACACGTCTACTGGAGCCCTAGCATTGTGAGCTGCTACCGGCATTGAACACGGAAATCCTCTGAACCCTTTTTCCTGGCCCCAACAATCCCCTGCTCCCGTAACACTGGTCTGGTCGCTTCCTTCAGGCCTGTCCTGACCTGAAGCTCCGTCAGAAGGTTGCTCCTTCTGTTCTAACATAGGTTTCACCTCCTCCTGGTCGGTCGCCTTCCTTCCAACTTCACCTCGAGCCTTACCAGAATGTTCTTTTACTACTTGATTATCCGAACTTGGAGTTGTTGTGGTTCTGGATTCTCTCAACTTCAAATGGTCAGAATGTTCGTACCTGAGCCGTGTGCCAACTTGCACTTGGTAAGTAACTGCACTCATCACCTCCTTTACTGAACCATGTTCCCATTCGGTTCCTCCCCCCCCCCCCCCACACACATTTTTTATCCAAACTAAGTCCCCTGGTGTGAAATTTCTGTGTGGCCCTCTACGTTGATCAGCCCTACACTTGACTTGTTTTTGGCTATCCGACATGTCGCGTGAAAATGATTGCTTTAAAAGTGACAACCGAGTGTGCAGCTGTCGTTGCAAAAACAATTCTGCGGGGGTATTCTTTGTCAGCGAATGTGGGGTATTTCTGTAAGTAAACAGGAATACGTCCACCCGATGTTGTAGCGTGTGGTTGTTTACCTGCCCTTGGTCTTCTTTCAATAGGCGCTTCAGAGCTATTTTTACGGTTTAAACTTGCCTTTCTGCCGCACCATTTTACTGTGGATGGTATGGTGGAATTCGGGCATGTTTCACTCCGTTCGCCGTCAGGAACTCATCAAACTCTTCTGATTGAAAGGGAGGGCCGTTGTCTGTCACCACTTCTTCCGGCAACCCAAACGCTGTGAACAGCGTTCAAAATTTCCTCACCTTATGGGAAGCTGTTGTAGCCGTCATTGGAATTACTTCCAACAACTCGGAGAAGGCGTCCACCACTATTAGGAATTTTTGTTTGTGTTCTTTCGCAAAATCCAGACGCACCCGTTGCCACCTCCGAGTTGGCCAACTCCTTTGCTGTAAGGGCACTGCTTGTGCCGCCTTTTGAGTTTGCTGTCGCAGACTACACTGGTGCACCGTTTCTTCTATTTGATTGTCCATGCTAGGCCACCACACGTAGCTTCTGTCCAGCATCTTCATTCTAGTGACTCCGGGATGCCCCTCATGCAACAATTTCAATACTTCCTCGTGCAATTTCACCAGAACAACCACCATATTGCCCAGTAGTACACAATCTTGTTCCAAGTACAACTCCATCCTCTGAGAGGCGAAACACTTCACCTCTTCTGGGACTATAGTTGGCCATCCCCGCCACACCATGTCAGACACTTTCGACAGGACTGGGTCCCTCCGGGTAGCTTCCGCAATATCGGCAGCCCTCAGTGGACAACCTGGGAGAGGTGCGAAGAAAAACACTACCTCGTCCTCCTGGGAGTTTCTTCCTTCCATCTCCGTAGATGGCGAAGGTAAGGGTGATAACGTGTATGCATGACAGATTTCCGAGCCTGGTCTATATTTCACCTCGTACTTGTAGGCTCCCAACACTGTTGCCCATCGCTGTATTCGGGCTGCCGCCGTGACTGGAACACTGCGCTTCGTACCAAATAAGGTAGTGAGTGCCTTATGATCTGTTACCAGAACAAATTGTCGCCCATACAGGTAACTGTGGAACTTCCTTACGGCAAATACTAAACTCAGAATGTGTCAAGTTTCTTGTACCTTTTACGCCAACCTCTAAGTTTACGAAAATCTGTAAACCATGTCGTAAGGT
This sequence comes from Medauroidea extradentata, assembly GCA_003012365.1. NCBI lineage: Eukaryota > Metazoa > Arthropoda > Insecta > Phasmatodea > Phasmatidae > Medauroidea > Medauroidea extradentata. Next base: position 119,230 of record PNEQ01005552.1, read on the forward strand.
GGTTGCTGAAATCTGCAACCTGCCCTTACCTGAAGAGATCCAAGAAGATCGAAACACGGGTATGTAATTCTTATCCTTGGACGGCCTTACGGTTAGGATAAGAATTGGGATTTAACCAATTGCTATATTCCCACCGTAGCGGGTGGTGTATCGAGCGGAGCTCACTACGTCCTAAAGATATACCCATGAACATGAAATTACCAGCTGTTTGGTCTCCGACCGATTCTCACCTCTAACGGGGGTGGTTTCCGAGTTGTTGAGTCCC